>JAJOZX010002120.1:382500-632500 GCA_023014485.1 Bathynomus jamesi
AAGATCACGAGAAAAGCAAACACCAAGAATGAGCAGAGAAAACGAAGGATTGAGTTATATATTGTTGAAGATAAGGGGATAATCATGTGGAAGACTGACGAGTAGACAGATGAATGAACAGAGTTTGAGGCATTAAAATCCGCAAGGTTTTCTCTGTCCCAATCAGAGATAGTACAAAGATCAGAGGTCAGGTGCACCATACCCGTCTCACGCGGAGCATGGAGCGACTGTTGAGTGACGCTTGAAGCGTGTGGAGAAGTGAAGAATGGAATCATCGGCATAGGAGTGGATAGGACAGGAAGTGCGACTGAATAGATCATTAATAAATAAAAGGAAAAGAGTGGGTGACAAGACAGAGCCCTGAGGAACACCATCAGAACCGTGTCTTCCTAGATTTGATCCCAGATAGGACAGAAGAGAGATTCTAATTTCTGACATAATTAGGTCAGAAGGAGGAGGAGATAGAGGAACAGCACCCTAATCGTTGAGGATTGAGTAGGAGGCGAAAGTTCGACCGAAGAATTCAGCTTTATATTAGTTTCATTTAGTGTCTTGGTCTTGCAAGGAACCTCCTGCCTGATTTCAAGATGAACAATCATACCAACACTACAGAAATGAATGATATATATATATATATAATATATATATAATTATATATATATATATATATATATATATATATATATATATATATATAATCGCGATACAATCGCACATTTTTTACAATCGCAATCGCATTTAATGAGTGCGATTGTGAACAAAAGATTTAAATCTCTACAAAAGTTGCTATGAAAGCTGCTCTTTCATGCGTACTTAAAGGAAAGTTTAGCTAACAACAATACGGAATAATAAATAAATAATAAATAAGTCAAAAACAGAAATGAAAACGGGTTGCGAATTAGTTGAAAACAGAATAAAAAATTGGTTTAATAATAACAATAAGTACACCTCTTTATTTGCTCTATGTAAAATTGGAATGTTAAAAAATCAAGCTAACCCTATGGTAGGTAACGCGTTTAGGTATATTTAAAGCATAAATGAGCGTTATGCGAGGCTAAAGCTAAAACATCGCAATCGCAATCGCGCGATTTTCAAATTCTGACAATCGCAACAGCGATTGTATGAAATATGACAATCGTCCCATCACTAAACACCATACATCGAAATAGACTAAGTTATTTATCCTTGTCTTATCTATACAACATCCAACTGTTGTCACATTAAATGAAGCAATTAATCCATCAATATACACATTGAATAGCAGAGGAGAGAGCAAGGAGCCGTGCCTCACTCCGCAAGAGGAACCAAAACATTCGGGTAGTACATTGCCCCACCTAACTGTAAAAGATTGGTGGGAATACCAAAATTTCAATAAATTTAATATGTACAGTTGCGCTCATTATTCGTAGGACACTCCTGAGAACAGATAGCGACACCTGGCATATATTTGTTGTGTGTACTACAAAATGGTTCTAACATTTTATGAATGAATCAGTGAGCGCTGATTGGTTGGTAGACTCATTGCCAAATGTCTTTAGAATATAATTATTTCCATTCATCATCCTGGTTTACATATTACTAAGGAAACATAAATGAATAATTAAATATAAATTCAAGAAGGGGATAGATATTAGTAAGGGGAATGTCACTAAAGTGAAAAAATAGTCTTGTAAAAACTAAAAAAAACCTTCGGACGTGATGACTGTTCATGGTATTGGCAAGCATGTCATCCTGAAGGAATTGAAGTTTCAACGTATAAAAACAGAGCCGTTGGTAGGCATTATTGCGGCCTGAGCAAATTCCACGACCTGCACCACCCATCCTCTATATTTATTTACTGATTCATTTATTTATTTTATTTATTTACATTTAATATTGAATATAGATTTAGATATTTTGTTATAACAAAGACAGAGCAAAAACCTTATTATATATATATATATATATGAATATATCACGAAAGCGTTCGGACTTTGTGTTTCCTTTTCCTTGTGGTTGTTTGCTTATATATATATATATATATATATATATATATATATATATATATGCACTAAAATCACAAAATAACACGTGACCTTATTAATCAGCAAACAACCACAGGGAAAAGGAAACACAAAGTCCGAGCGCTTTCGTGATATATTCACATTATCTGTTCCTCCTTGATAATGTGAATATATCACGAAAGCGCTCGGATTTGTGTTTCCTTTTCCCTGTGGTTGTTTGCTGATATATATATATATATATATATATATATATATATATGCGGTTAATGAATGAAAAAACAATGTTTTGATGCATATTATTTTAATAGCATTATAACATTACCAGACTGATGGGTATCTGTAGCTTTCATACGTCACTGCTCAGAATATCTTCCAATTGGCAAATGGACGACAACCGAATGGATACTACTGGTATGGCATTGTTATTATACCCGGAGCAAATGCTACTTCTAGATCAGCAACACTGATATAGTAATAAACAGTCACTGAGAGAAATATTATTTAGAAACGAAGAATGTTTTGTATTGAGGCAGCATCATAAATACATGTAATTGTTTTGTGTTAATGAGTTCCATGTTACAACGTAAGTGTTGAACCACTGCAGCTGTGACTCTTGGCAGTCTCTCACCTCAAAGGAGAGAATTACAGAAAATAAAACTATTACAGTGATTCATATCACTAAACATAGAGCCATTTAAACGATGATATTTGACAATTTTGCAAAGGTGTTACACATTTATAATTACCATTGTATTTGAGAGATATGTTATACATGAACACAACAAATTTAATATCTTGTCCAGCCACCGTTGTTGTCTATGACTTCCTGCAGTCGTCGATGTGGTACAGAAGCACCATGATTATATACCAGTTGTTGATTCCTCTTCAGCGCCTCCCACTCACTAAATGTGCGTTGCAAAAGCTGGTCCGGTGTTTGTTCCTCCGCTGGTTCCCACATTTTTACAATATTGGCCCATATATTCTCGATGGCATTCATATCACAACCCTTACTTGGCCAATCCAGAAGGTGATATTTCTTTGCTCAGAGAACCAGCGTGTGACGATTCGTGCTCTGTGAATTGGGGACCTGTCTTGCATAAAAACGATTCGCTCAGGAAATGGCAGAGCATGTGCACGCACAGAAGGGAGCGTAACCTTTTAAAAAATTTTTATATATTGGTCCGCAGTAAATCTCCCTTCTATTTTAGTGAGCTCTCTACACCATACAGAGGAATCCATCCCCACATGTTAACAGGTGACATGACCGCTAAGTGCTTGCTCATAGCTGTGCTCTTGAGTATATCGAGTATTATTCCTTCTCTAACAATGAAGGCGGCGATGGGATGTGGAGGAAAAAGTCTTTTCGTCGGTAAATATCACTCGGCTCCAAAAGTCATGTCCTTTGTCAACATGTTGCTGAGTAAATCGAAGTCTGTTTTCTCGATGTTGCTGATTTAACTTCTTGATAGCTGGGGTCCGATGGTGTAACCCAGCTTCACGTAGCCGCCGCCTTACCGTCATTGCCGAAACATCAAGCTGCAATTGTTCTCTTATGGCAACAACATTGGTAGAGGGATGGGATTCGGCAACATCGCAACTCCTCCGATCATCCGCAGCAGTTGTCAGTCGAGGTTTCGCCGTTCTGCAGTGATTTCGTAGATTCCCTTCCTCTTGCCACCTCTTCAACCATATATAAACAGTATTCTAGAAATTCCAAGTTCTTTTTCAATTTGAATTGGAGATAGCCCGCTCTCCTTCATGCCCATGATTCTTCCCCTTTCAGCAATTTTCTGGTGATGATAATTCATTCTGCAGAGTAGTTGCTTCGATGAGATTCAGGAATAGTGTGAGCTTATTCTCAGTCACCATACCTGTTAACACCTCTGTCATGACGTTATGTGGTGTCACGTGATATGTTAAAAGTCAGGTGGAATTGTTGGAATGCGGAAACAGGTTGGAAAATGGTCATTAAGCTGCTACACCAGCGGTTCCCAAACTTCGCCTTCAGTATGCAGCCGATTTCACAGTTTGTTCTTTATGACCATCATTGCTAAAAAGCCTGCCTCACAACGATAACTTGTCGCAAAAGGCACCAGCACTTTCTTTGCATCTTCAGCAAGCAAAGGATACTCCCCATTCACTTTTGCCCAAAATGTCTCGGATTTTTTTTCTCTGCAAACTCAAACTTCAAAATAAGATCTTGCCGCATTTTCAGGAATTCTGCTTTCAGTTCAGGTGAGTCACTGCTTTTCAGGGCGTAATAAGTGAATGTCCTCTCTTTTTAGATAGCATGGCTGAGTATTAAATATGCTTCTGTCTGTATACATCGACTACGCTCTTCTTTCTCTCGGGCTAACCTTAGAGTGGCTCTTAGTGTCTTTGTTAGCCTTAGCTTCTGTAGATCTGTAGATTGTTGTTGTTTGTTCGTTAGCCGATCAGCCCACCCTGATCGAGCAAGCCGGTGGCACGCAGGTAACGATCACCTTCTCTGGAGTGAACCAGAGGTTCAGCGCACTAGTGATGTGTTCTATGTTGTGCCAGAGCGGTACAGTCTGTCATAATGCGTTCAATTGTTTTGTGGTGTGTTCTGGCGCAGGTGGCAGGTGTCGTCTGTGGAGTTGTCTAGTCTGTGTTTGTATGTCTGTAAGTTGGGGGATGTCCACATCGGAATCGTGCTAAGTTAACTCGATCCGATCTGCTCAGGCTGGTCTCTGACCTGTCAATGGGTGGCTGCTTCGCACCTAGGACCGCATTCGGACCGAGTCGTGTCAGTGCTTTATGGGTTAGGTGTGGTGTGTGTGTGTGTGTGTGTTTTCTGTAGTGTGATGTTTTGGGGCGTGGTATGGAATGGAGTATTTGGTTATAATGTGTGTGTGGTGTTACCTTAATGGTGCAAGGTGTTGGTGCATGATTGTACATGTAGTGGCAAGGGTGTTGTGAGTTAGTTGTCGCTGCTGCCATGAATTGTGTTCCCTAATTTTCAGTATTTTTGTGTGTGTGTGCAGGTGTTCTATTGGTGTTGAGTACATCTTGTAATGATACGAAGTGCGTTGTTTTTATTGCCTCTAAGGTGTTTGTGTGTGTTTGAGATAATGGGTGCCCAGCATGGGCTAGCGTAGTTCATAACTGAGCGAATATATTGTTTGTATATGAGTGATGTTGTTTCCTGCTGGTGTCCAAAGTTTGTGCCTGTTAGTACCCTAAGCGTATTAAGTCTTGACGTACATTTGTTTTTAATGTCCTGAATGTGGTCTGCAAAAGATAATGATGTGTTGTATGTGACCCCAAGTATTTTGGCCTGTCAGTATGTGGAATGTTGGTGTTGTTTAGTGTAAGCTGTGGAGTTATCTGGTGTTCTTTTGTGTTGCTTGTTAGCAAGGTGATGGTTGATTTGTGGGCGCTACTTTGAGTCTATTGTGTGTGAGCCAGTCTTGTATACTGTTTACATATGTTTGTAGGTTATTTGTAGCGGTGTCGGTGTTGTTGTGGGTGGATGTTAGAGTGATGTCATCTGCATATGATGATAAGGTAAGCTTATCTATGGGTGTTGGAATGTCATGCATGTATAAGTTGAACAGTGTTGGTGAAAGAACAGAGCCTTGAGGGACCCCGTTCGGAAAACCTTTTTTTTTGGATGACTTGCCACTAGTTCTGTAGATGACAACGGTGGCTGGACAAGATATTAAATTTGTGGTGTTTATGTATAAAATATCTCTCGAATACAATGGTAATTATGAATGTATAACACCTTTGTAAAATTGTCAAATATCATCGTTTTAATGGCTCTATGTTTATTGATATAAATCACTGTAATAGTTTTATTTTCTGTAATTCTCTCCTTTGAAGTGAGAGACTGCCAAGAGTCACAGTTGCAGTGGTTCAATACTTAAGTTGTAACATGGAACTCGTTAACACAAAACAATTATATACATTTATGATGCCGCCTCAATACAAAACTTTCTTAGTTTCTAAATAATATTTCTCTCAGTGACTGTTTATTATTATATCAGTGTTGCTGATCTAGAAATAGCATTTGTTCCGGATATAATAACAATGCCATACCAGTAGTATCCATTCAGTTGTCGTCCATTTGCCAATTGGAAGATATTCTGAGCAGTGACGTATGAAAACTACAGATACCCATCAATTCGGTAATGTTATAATGCTATTAAAATTTAATATGCATCAAAACATTGTTTTTTCATTCATAACTCGCCTATATATGCATTTATATATATCAGGTTTTTGCTCTGTCTTTGTTATAACACAAAATATCTAAATCTATGTTCAATGCTAAATGTGAATAAATAAATAAATCAATGAATAAATGAATCAATAAATAAATATAGGGAGGGTGGGTGGTGCAGGTCGTGGAATTTGCTCAGGGAGCAATAATGCCTACCAACGGCTCTGTTTTTATACATTGAAACTTCAATTCGTTCAGAATGACAGGCTTGCCAATACCATGAACACTGTCATTACGTCCGAAGGGTTTTTTTTTTTAGTTTTTACAAAACTTTTTTTTTCACCGGTGACATTCCCCTTGTTAATATATATTCCCTTCTTGAATTTATATTTAATTATTCATTTGTTTCCTTAGTAATATGTAAACCGTAGTTGTGATGAATGGAAATAATTGTTCTAAAGACATGTGGCAATGATTCCACCAACCAGTCAGCGCTCACTCACTAACCATTCATTCATAAAATGCTTCAACCGTTTGTAATACACACAACAAATATATGCCAGGTGTCGCTATCTGTTCTCTCAAGAGTGTCCTATGAATAATGAGCGCAACTGTACATGAGAATTTTGATGTCTTCTAGTTTTTTAAATAAAATATTGTGGTTCACTCTATCATATGCCTTAGTTATATCTAGGAAACCGCTATAAATTGTTGAATTACTGTCAGTGTATTTAAATATAATTTTCTTCAATACATACTGTAGATACGCAGATTAGATGAGTGAGACCTTTTAAAACCAAACTGAGTAGATGTCTATAAGTAATCATTTAATCGGTGTAACAAAAGTTTCTCTAGTTTCGAGAAGCAGGAGGCAACAGCAATAGGCCAGTAATTATTGCTGGATAGAATGTCCCCATATTTATTTTTGACAAGGGGCAAGATATATACCCTCATGAACTCTGCAGGGATATAACTATGAGCAAGCATGGCTGAGAAGAGCAATGATGCATACAGACACACCACGTCATTGACATATTTTAAGTGCTCATTCGATAGGTCATCTACCCCTGACGCAGAGCCAGTCTTTACCGCTTTAATTAACCTCCTTACTTCAGGAACTGATATCAAAGTAGTTTCCCTGGTCTCTTCCACAGTCGTTTCGCTGCAGCCTATCTTAAGATTAGCTCTACTCACACTATTAAGAATGTTTGAGTAGTGGTTTTTCCACAGTCTTGCAATTTCATCCTTCCACGACACTACATCGATTGTCGGAGGGAGGGCATTTTTGACACCCGTTTCATTCTTAACGAATTTCCAAAATTGTTTGTTATTATTCATGTGAGCTCACAGGCTTTTGATGCTCGAATACAATCTTCCTGTTTACATCGCATTATGACTGCCTTATACTGATCCCTACTTCTACATATATTTTAGTAAACCGTTCCTAATCTGGGTTTACCATGAAAACGCCATAAATCGTAGGCGTCTTTCGATTCCCTCTTCAGAGAGACAATAAAATCATTCCATCCAGGAATAATCTTGGCATGATAGTTGTAAGATTTAATCAGGGGTTTTCCTGCTTCTCTTAACAGGGATACTAAATTATTACAATACCTATCTATGAGTTTTTAGTGAGAATCATTTGAGCAAGGATTACTACAGGCAAGATGCAAAATTTCTAAATTATTAAAGAGGTGACCTCTTCTGTCTTTATATTCTATTCTCTGTTCCGTATTAATATTAGACCAATCGACGCCATTATTCTTACCTATTGAGTTCTTGTTTGTCGTGTTTCACATACTGTAAGTTAGTAAAATTAATTAATAATGTTAATCTTTTCATAAAAAGAGGCAGAGACGCCATATTAAAACTTGTTATAACAAATAATAATTATACAGGGTGAATCAAAAGTCTGGAAACATAGGAACTTGCTTTTCAATGCAAATATACATGTATATTTGCATTGAAAAGCATAGTTCCTATATTTCCAGACTTTTGATTCACCCTGTACAAATCTTTCTGGTGAAGTTCACGCATCTTGGCAAATGTTACTAAATTCATTATCAATACTCAAAATACATCAGTGATGTTATATGTAATTTCTCTTATTCTAAAAATGTTCAAGGTGTTACAACTCTTTTTTTGAGACACACACACACACACACACACACTTTTATACTTATTCTCCACGTAATATTATCAATAGGTTTGTTGGTTATAATTTTAAACCTTTACGTATGTGGAACTCGAATTACAGCTGTATGGTAATGTCCTCACGGAACTGCAGTGGTTTCTCTGAAGAAGACCAATAATTCGGTACAATTTAATGCCAAATTGACAAGCACAGTATTGTGGAGTTACAAATACGGAACCACGTTTGTAAAGTAAAAGATGCGTTACACCAGTAAAATGGTAAAATGGAACTTTTTATGTTCACGTTCGACTTTATTGCGAGTAGGCCTTACTCCAGATTGACCTTATGCAAGTATATGGCCTTCAAATGAAAAAGCAAAGTTTAATATTTTAACCTTGAGTGGCGTTCTGAAAGCCACAAACGTGCTGGGAAAGAATGGACTACTTAAATGCAGGGGCGTACGCAGGATTTGCTTAAGGGGACGGTGAATTATCAGCTCTCGAAAATAATGCTGAAATGTACAAAACAAGAACAATGCACAATGTTTAAACGTTTTTGATCATATCTATCGATCGATAAATTGATATCTTTGTGGTCACATTTTGATACTGATTGAATGCTAAATTTTCCATCTGACTTATTATTATTATTTATTATTATTATTATTATTATTATTATTTATTGTACTGGAATTGAGCGAATATTAAATGTTCCATTTGATTATACTGGAATATACTCTTCATATTATGAATATCTGATCATTATCATCACTCCTTGTATTTTTTCCAAATTTATAGGTTTGATACAATTCTTAGTAATACTCATTTTTAGAATCAGGAAATACAATTGGGGGGGGTCTCAGGTCTCCTGGACCCCCCCCCCCCCGCCTTATGTACGCTAGTGCACAAATGGTAAGACTTTTGACTGTTGTAAATATTTGGTGTACTCCGTTGAATATTTTGAACGGGCGTCAATTTGGTACAATGGTAAAACAGGTGTTCGTAGGAGGACGTTTAAATTCAGTCACATAAGTACTTGGAAATCACGATACCAGCAATTCATCCTCAACTCTGAGCAGTATATATTTTCCAGGAAGATGAAGTATCGTCTCAAACCTTTGTCATTATTACACAAAGACGTAATAAATCCTGTCGCGTATTTGTGGGAGCATCTCTGATCAAGAGCTGAGAACATGTCCGCGTCTCTTCATTGTGGAGCGAGTGAGTTATTCTTTGCAACTAGGACCAAACTTTTTTCAAAATCTTGTAAATTGTGTCACACAGGGTTAAGTCACTTGTGGATTCAAAGGACCTTGTCACCAGATACTGAAACAAGTGTTTTTTCATCTCTGCATGTTTTTCTTCCTTCGTTGTCTTTTGCTCTTTGATGCTTTTTTTCATCAGGGCAACCAGATTATTTTGGTAGGCTAATATAAGAAAAGTCGCTGTATTTTGATGTTTTTTACCTTCTATACATTGGTGATTATTCAGGAAATTTTATTTTGTTGAAATACACGGAATTCAGTGCTATTTTGTGGGTTGTACAGTTGGTATTTCTGCATGTATGCCTACAGTATAAGTATATTTATTAAGACGGTCGATATGTCACCAGCCGTCGAGATACTTCAGGAACATTGCAAATGCTGGTGTGTTCCTCCAATTCGCGTAGTTGTCATCGTTTTGATCTGTAGATCTCATCTGTAACCGAGCTCCTCAAGAAGTTGGATATAGACCCCGAGTGAACTACCTAGTGGAGAAACACCTACCAGTCTATTCCTCGAGGAACTTTTTATGATGTAGCTATTAATTGACTTTGCAAACTATGGCGGAGCGTATTCCTGCATAAGTAGACTTAAAAATGTCCGGTGTTGTTCCACCGTGAAATATAGGCTACTCAAAGTCGGTGAACACTTACTACTCAGTGCTTTCTCAGTGATGTATGTAAAAGGCCTCGGGAAACGTCATGCGGTCATGCCACACAACGGGGGGACATTTGGTCTACTTTGGCACCTTTTGACAAGTCATTTCGATCGTGTTCTACCTAACATTGTGAATCACGGAAGGTGATAACTTCAATAACGCGAAACACCGTATTGCTTCGTAGAATTAGAAAATTTGTTCAAATCACTTGGATCAGACCTCTTTCTAACTGAGCATAATTTCCATGAATTCCATTCGCGTATCGCCATCTTCAGGAAGCAAATGTTGTAATGTTTCACGCGTGAACTAGGAGATCCTAAAATTTCTTTGAACAGTTTGCACAGTGATTGTCGGCTCTCCTGTGTACCTCTTACCTGTCTGACATTTGTTTTGTACTCCGTCCAAATATTTCAAAAAGAATTACTACGTTCTTTACTTTGAGGAGTACCCAAAATTTTAGCATGTGTTTCTGAACTAGTGACAATTAGTGTTTTATGACACGCGCTCCTTTCGGATTTTAACTTCTGTTCTTGCATACAATTTTATACGGTCGTCTGCAGCTGCAGCAGCTTGTGCTACTTCACTTTACATCATGGATTTCGATAACGGTTAAAACAGTTAAATTGATAGACTTTTAACCTCTATTGCGTTCACGTTCACAAAACGTCCGACATATAACCCAGCGCAACTACCAGATATTAAGAGGGGGGTGTATGCATGGAGAAATAATTTAATTTAACTCCAAAAACAATATTTAAGATCTCGCCCTCAAACATACACACTATCGTTATAATTTTCTCAGCCATTTTGGGCCACATAAGGACACAATGAAAATGCCGTAATTTACTGAAAATGTTCTACATAAGCCAGTCCATTAAAGTACGTTGAGAGAACCCCTTTTTAACGAATGCTATAACTTCACCATTAATCCATTTACAAATGCGAGTAACGACGAGTTCCTTAAATGAACGCTACATTAGGGCAAATCAATTTATTTTAAATGAATCCCTCAAAAACAAGGAGAATGGTACATGATACAACTTTGCAATAACTCCATACCAACCGCTTTTCTTTTAAACAAGTTACTCGTCCTTGTCATAAAACAAATCCACACTCTTGAAAAGGGTAATAATATACTCGCTCATAAGACAGCCCAAAAAGCCACTTAAATATATAAGATTCTATTTTCTTATCATGAAACATTACAGAGAGAGATTTTTCTGTTTATGGACACGAAATACTTTGCCGACTCATTCTGCGATAACATTCGCTGGAAAAAAAAGAAAAAAGAAAAAAGAAAAGAAAAATAGATAAGAATATCGGACATGTATATTCATACAGTCGAAACTGTGCATGTTAAGCTCCTATAAACGTCATGAATATCTTCAGTCTGGTATAGATTAAGCATCGCTCATACCGACCGTTTCCTCGATTCTGTTTTGCCCGGTTAGGTTATTAGGAACTTGCCTCTCATTATCCAGACCGTAATTGAGGACTCTCGCCACGGTTCGACTAAATTTAGCTCCTAAAACGTCAACGTTTATAATATAAACCTTTTCTTCAAAGGTTTCAGGGTTGTTTTTTGAATATATATATATAGCCTAATGTGTATATGCGCCTCGGTGGTGTAGTGGTTAGCGTCGCTGACTACAAATCCATCGGCCCCGGGTTCGAGACCAGGTGACGGCAGCCGGCGCGCAGCAATAAAAGAAAGTGGTTGGTAGATAAATGGGTACCCTAGGTGGCCTAGTGGTTAAGACGCTGGGCTGCTGGTGGGGCGTGGTTCGGATTCCACGTTAAACTGTAGGTCTAAGGTGGAGTGAAAAGCTTGACCTTCGTCAGAATGAACAATTCGGGCGGAAGCTAACCAAAGGTAACCAAAGGTGTATATATATATATATATTTTTTTTTTTCAGTCTGAGGAAGATCAGGTTTGTCGCCCTACCTTAGACCTACGGTTTAACGTGGAATCCGAACCACGATCCGCCGAAGAAGTCTTAAATCACAAAGTCTGAGCTGGGATTCCATCCCACGACCTCCCGCTTAGCAGCCCAGCATTTTAACCACTAGGCTACCCAGCACGAAACAAACCGTTAATGCATGTTTTTTGACTCATCTTTTGGGTACGTAATGAAACTATTAAAAGTGATTAGCATTTAACACTTAATGGGTAGTTTTTCTCGGCCTTACGACATCTCATCAACTTGACATCCTATTGACAAGTTATTATTATGTTAGGTTAAGATAGGTTGTTAGTTTAAGATAGGTTGTTAGTTTTTTAATGTGTCGATATTTTGGTCTTCTCGACCAAATAGGTATTGTATAGGTCCGTTTTCTTAAAACTGGAACGTTTATCTCCGAAATATAATTCATATTAACCCATTAGTGCCCAACGGTAGAATTTCCTACCGCCAAAATGAGTCCTAGATATGACGCAATCTAAAAGGTTGCGTCATATAAATGACTCGTACCGAAGATCACGTGAATACAAGAAAAAGGATGCAATAATGACAAACAATTTTGGGCAATGGGCACTAATAGGTTAATAGGTGCCAATGGGCACTAATAGGTTAAGTTGTTACCGATATTTTAATTGAAAAAAAAGGTACAATTGAATGATTTTAATCGGTTTACAAATTTTAATGGACAAAACTTTGAACAGATTTTAGCTACCGAACGGTTGAGTGGTGAAAATGATTCCGTTTTCAATACACGCCATACGCGCGAAACCTAAAATGGCCACATTAAATCTTACAATTTTACAACCTAATCTAATCAGTTTGAAAGGTCGACAGTACTTAAAAATGAAGATTTTCGCAAACTGAAAATTTTTGACACTGTTGATGTTTAAGTATTGTAAGCAAGGTTAACAAAAGTAAATAGACACCACGATGATTGTCCCCAAGAACAAATGGCAAAGTTCACTACCAATGGAATACTAAAACGTGTGTTACCTTTACGTAATGCCAGTGGAATACTAAAACGTGTGTTACCTTTACGTAATGCCAATGGAATACTAAAACGTGTGTTACCTTTACGTAATGCCAATGGAATACTAAAACGTGTGTTACCTTTACGTAATGCCAATGGAATACTAAAACGTGTGTTACCTTTACGTAATGCCAATGGAATACTAAAACGTGTTACCTTTACGTAATGCTAATGGAATACTAAAACGTGTGTTACCTTTACGTAATGCCAATGGAATACTAAAACGTGTTACCTTTATGTAATGCAAAGGCGAAAGCAACACTAGTCTTAAATACTGTATCTTGATTCGATAAATTTCTTATTATACTGAATTTTATTATCGAATAAAAAAACTGGGAAAACCGGTGTCTATATACTTTTGTCAACCCTCTGTAACCTCCCTCCCCCCCCTAGCGAAATATTTTAAATTAACTACTTTTTAAGTTGAAATATATATACTTTTAATACAAGACATAGGTTGATTTGATTCAATATGAGTTAGAATCGTAAAGAACCCCCCCCCCCCCCCTCCCCAGGTGGGTAGTTTACTATTATGATTTGAGTTAAAATAAGTGTTTTAAGAGTGTTCTCTTCATCGCGCAAAATGGCGGACAGGATGGTAACTCTTCTTAGTCTGAACTTTTTAGTCCGAGAGGAAGCGAGTCTCAGTTTCACTTGTGGAACCCCAAAATAAGGCTTTCTTGAATTTGAAGGGTCACCCGTTTTTCCTTGCCCATCATTCTAAAGTATTCGAAAAGAGTGACCGTCGTCAGAATGAACAATTCGGGCGGAAGCGAAACGAGGGTAACCAGTGTAGGCCCTACTGAGGCACCCATTTCGGATAAAAGAAGGAAGCTTATAAATGAAAATAGTAAGCAGTGTTTTGAACAGGAGACTGTGGACGTCTTCAACAGCCGACTATTCGAATCTCCTTCATATGCGTGACGTTCCAAACATGCACGTCAAATTATCGGAATTGATTACAATTCTCAGATGTCACGGAAGTTTGAAACGGGGTGAGCTAAAATTCTGGCCCCATGTGGAATACTTGTTAATTGAGTATATGTTCAAAGTGCATGATAAAAAGCCGTTTATACAGTATATGTCAATTCCACTTTGTCCTGCAGTGTTCAGTCAACCATTACGGCAAAGTTCATTTGAAAAGAATTAAATCAATATTAATAATTAAGTGCCTATGGAGAAGAACCAAAGGTCCGCCCCCCCCCCCCTCACCCCGACTTAGGCATAGGAAGAAGTGGAACTGACATATATATAAACTGGTTCACAGGCTGCATTTTGACTATTTACCCGAATTAATAAATATTCCACACGCATTTGGTTCTCCCTGTACAGTATATATATATATGTACTCGTATGTATCGTATGCTTGTATGCATGCGAGAAGGAGTGATCGATGATGAAAAATGAGAGAGGCTTTCGAATACATTCATCCATAAAGTATTGTGGTCTACCCTGTAAATCATATTTTACGTGGGTCTTCTTTCCCAAACCATCGGAACACAATTACGATTATTGAACGTATTTTAAATATTCAATGTCTCAGCCATTCAGAACAAGAAATTCTTTGAATTTACGTGTCTCTGATTCTTTACTGTCATTGTTTGTTTTTTTAGTGCCTGTTTGCACTTAACATTCAGACCAACTATAATGCGACATTACCCGCAGATTAACAAAACCCGGGAAGTCCACTATAGATGAGCGTAATGGTTTTAGGAAGTAAGTAAACCACTTATTTCATGCAAAGAAGAAAAGGTAAGAATAAGTAAGGGAGGCTTCGCTCACCAGCCATTGATGATAGAAAAAGTGTTGAAGCAAGGGGTATAGTAATGTTAGAAAAAGGATTAATGAAATTAGTTGCTTTAGCATGCATTTAGACCTTAAGTTTTCTTATTTCGTGTAATAACTAAACTGCACCATGTTTTATGAAGAAGTTTTTGATCTCTTAAAGTTATAGATTTCACTAAAAGGCATTGGACAGTGATTATATCATTGGGTCACCTTGATAGAGATCTCCCATAAACTTTTAATATGTGTAAAGTATGCGATTAATCTCTCCTGTAAGGAGCAGACTAAAGTTGACTTCGTTATTTAGCTCCACCTAGCGAAAGATCACTAATATCAAGCTGGCGTATCATCCCTGGCCTGCGTACATCAGTTGTTGCGCGGCATATGTACTGTGTATGTGTGTGTAATACTTAATATTTGTCGCTTGTCGGACTTATTCAGTAAGTATAATACACATTTGAGACCAAGGTTATAAGAAGCAGAATTATAATTCAAATTGCTGCCTGCTTTGCATTAGATATTTTCATGAAAACGTAAATACCATTCGCTATACTTAAGAAAATCTCGCCCTTAATCTCTCTAACAGTTAGCTTACGATTCTAAATGTAACCCTAAGTAGCGCCCCTCTAGATTCTAGAAGGAACACTTGTTCGAAGATTTTAACTTCTGGGAAATCCCACTGAATTTTCCGTCTTTCTCAATGGGGGTATTATCTGAGATTCTGAATTCAGATCCGGCCAGCGCATCCTACTACTATTATTTACTGAGAAACACTGGGATACTCGCTAATCAAACTTAAGCCTATAGAAATAATTCCTAAGAATATTCTTAAAAATGTTTCTCTTAAATGGTGAATAAAGATGGTTGGTCGGTGGTCCATGTGACCAAGAACCAAGGAAGAAGAGAAAATTAAATAAAAGAGGCAAAGGAGAAGAAGAGAAACGAGAGCGGGGGTATAAGAGCCACGCGTAGGCAAGCTCCCCTTCGCAGCTGGAGAGGTTCTAAACTCTGGTACCTGTCAGACCACAAAGAGACCAACAAGCACCGTAAAAATGGCGACAACGGTTACCAGCGTCATAAATGGTGACACTTTTTAGGACGTCCTAAAGTCCGTGACCGTCCTTTTAGGACGGAAGAGAAAATCTTCTCTTCCAGCAAGGCCTCGTACCAACAAACAAGAAGAGAAGTCGTCAACCGCTGTTCTCTAAGCGGTTGTCGTCAAGACTGGTTTCAGAATACTGAGAGTTTCTTAGTTATCTTCGCGATTCGAGATTGAAAATTTCCAGGAATATGAAGTTGTCAACATCTGAATATCTTTTGAAGTTAAAAGAAAAGCTACATTTAGCACTGGGTACTGTCGCGTGAGAAGGAATTGTCATTCTGTACATGAAATGTGACGTTGCTTTAGGGGAACGCAGAAATAGATGTCCATCTATTGCCTAAGCAGCCTCATCCTTTGCATATACGTTTTGTTTCGTATTTATTAGTTATTACGAAAGAAATATTTTATAACTTGAAGAGCCTAATCATTAATCAATAAAGTAACATAAATATCAACTGTTGCCATTACGGGTTAAGTAATAGCTATGAACAAGTTTAAAAGTTTGTTGTGATCGCAACAATACAAAGCAGCACATGAGCTTTACTCTATAAAGCTTCAGATGTTCTAGCATGTGTAAATTCTTCCCAAGAAGATTTCTGTATTGGATTTTAGACATATTTCTGGTGTAAATTAAACGAAGAAGAAACAGTCCATATTAGGGCAATTTAGCAGACAGGCGGGCAATACATTTTCAGAACTCCAACAAAGGGAGCAACACAAAATTGCAGACGAACGATAAGCACAAAATAACAGAGAATGTTCTTTTAAGAGATTCACAGTAATAACTGAATCTACACACAATAAAACCAAAAGTTAGCAGCTGACGAGGAAGCTTAGAACTAGCAGTGGCTGTATCCTCCAGCGCGGGACACGTCAGCGCGTCAACGTCAACGAAAAAACGTGGAACGTCAACGCGAAGAAGAGGCGACGCCAAACCAAAGACATCAACGCGCTGGTGGCCAACTGGCAGTCGACGGCCTGCTGCGTGGCACGGTCAGAGTGCCAATCGGCTCCCGGGGCCGGACCTATACCAGCGTGCTATTTTTTAATTTACCGGGAGCAATTGCGTGCCGGACATGCTCCCCGGACTACTATTACTCTCCGGCGACATTAAGACTAATGCAGACCCCACTACAACTTACACATGTCACCATACACAAAGACAGACACAATAGGACCATGAGACACATACAGAAGCATAATATTAACATATTACAGTACAACGTAGATGGCCTGCCACCTGTGCCAGGACACACCACAAACAATTGAACACATTATGACAGACTGTACCGCTGTACTAGTGCGCTGAAACTGGTCCACTCCGGAGAGGGTGATCGGTTACCTGCGTGCCGCCGGCTTGTTCGATCAGGGTGGGCTGATCGGCTAAACATAAACATCAACAACAACAACTCCCAAAGAAGATATACGAAGTAGTATTATAGTCAAACAATGGAAATTAAAATACATCGTTGATACGGTCGGGGAATTTGATAGGAACTGTCAGCGTCTTAAACTGCAAATTGCATATGTTGTTCGCAGAAGAAAGTAAGTTGGATCTTCTTCACTGAACATCGAACAAAGGTTTAAACGTTCAGATAAAAGATGAGAACGTATTATTTATTATACTGGCGCTACGCATAGTTTCACACTGATTCTTGTTATTAATATTGCCAAAAGCTCAACCGTACGCAATAAATACATCCATATATTAAAACAAGTGATTATATACGAAGCCCTTCTAGGAAGAAATGGCTAAGCGACAAAAGTAAGAAACACCAGAAAACGCAGTTAAAATTGTATTAATTTGAAAGTGACATCCGTAATTTGTGAACTTTTGAAGATATTTCGACGATATTTGGAAAGTTCAAAACTTCTTACTTTCAAATTTGGTACGACATTTAACTACTTGTGGCGTTTTTTACTTTTGTAGCTTAGCCACTTCTTCCTAGAAGGGCCTCGTATATTCTTAGTCATGTAATAGCGTTATACGTCGGTTATTGAAGGTACATACGATTATACCCATTATTACAGGTAAAAACTCGGGATGAAAGGGTGTTAAGGACGTCAAATAACTGCTAAGAATATCAAAACTGTATTTAAGATCAGAAATATTCTGTGCACCAAACCTTGTTCCATTTTCTAAAGATGATTGAGAGAGACGGTGTTTGGAAGTAGCAAATGGAACTTCGCGAATGTAGTGCTACCGACAGCTAATAATAATTAGGAAAGGGAAATAATCTTGATTTTCCTTTTCTTCATTTCGATTCTATAAGATTACTGTAATTCAGTTGGACTTGGTGACGCGTTTGTTTAATCTTGGTGACGGAGATAATTGCTTCAAGAATCGCCTGAACACTTTTGATTACTTTTTGACCGAATCATTTTACGACCGAGTTAAGGATGAAATTAGAAAATTAATTTTTATATTTTTGATCCACAGACAAAATGAAATCGTGACACACACACACACACACACACACACACACACACACACACGCACAACATTCAACTAAAAAGGTCGTTTTTAAAGGAAATGATTTCAGTTTAAAATGGTTAAGGGTTTGACTTAAGCTGATGAAAATAATAAGTTAAGTCCATTTTTCTATTTAAGTTTGACTCAGATAAGGAAAAACGGGTGAAAAGCATGAAATCGGAAGAATTTTGAGAATGAAGATGTAGGTAATGTTCAGCATGCTCTCTCTCTCTCTCTCTCTCTCTCTCTCTCTCTCTCTCTCTCTCTCTCTCTCTCTCTCTCTCTCTTCTTCACTACGTAACATGCATTTTACACGCTACACAATCTCTTCAAAATTCATTGAAAAAAAAAAGGCGTCATGAACCTTGGAGACCTTGATTTCGCCTCTCTCTTTCTTACAGATGGGGAGGGGCATTTTTGCGGGCGTTCACCCCTTGGCCCCCTCCCTCCTGCATTGAAAAAAAAAAGAGAGATTGTTGTTGTGGAGGAAGTAATAATACAAAGACGATCTGTATAAGGTCGACTTGTATCAAGTCGAACGCAAAATTTACGAGCGTGCAAAAAGGTCCAACAATTCGATCTTATGTAGGCCTATTCAATTCGTGTAAGTTAGTTTAAATTAAGCAAGGTTAGGTTTAGTTAATTATTTTCATTTAAAATCTGGTGTGTATATATATATATATATATATATATATATATATATATAATCATGCGGGTTGCTTCTACAGAGCTTCAATTTAATATTTAGGAGAAATCCAATGACAAGGAGAAATGTAAATGCCATGAAAAGTCTTCTTTAATGCGCAACGTTTCGAGCAAATACGCTCATCTTCAGGCTGTATGATAACAATGTGAAATTAAAATCAATATTGAATGAAAAACCAGACAAAGAAAATTTCTATAACCTATTCATAAAGGCAAACTTTAAAAGACTGAAAAAGAGGGTTAAATTCTAAGTTATACAGATTTACATTTAAAATTAAGAAGCTATTTTTAAATACATATAGTAAATGTGAAATTAATACACTGGAAAAATTAACAATAGTACACTGGAATAATGAAAACTAACTAACCTTTCACTGCAATTTCCGAGGCTAGACTGATTTAAGTACAAAACGAGAAAATAAGATAAGCTAAGATAAGATAAATAAGATGGTGAGGGCGATTGGGGAAGGGGGGATTATAAGGAATTGGGGAAGGAGGAGGGATTATAAAAGTTTAAAGGGACGGCTGATGAGTCAACATTTAACGTCGGGGTCAAAGTTTTAATATAAAGCGATTCCAGAATCCTAAGTGAGTTGGGACAAGTATTACAACCAAGAATTTTAAAATTTTCTAAAGTGACATCAGTTTTACATTTGATACTATGTTCCCGAATGCTAGAAACTTCTTTAGTTTTTAAAATTTTACCTGTTCGGCCACTTATTCCCATATGCGAATAAAATCTAGCCCTGAGAGAGCGAACAGTGCTGCCAATGTAATTCCCAAGGAGACACCTAGGGCAGGTAAATAAATATACAACACCGCTACGCAACGAGTCAGGGGTTCGATCCTTCGCTGAGAAAAAGCTACCTAAAGACGTTTTATTAATAATATGAGCGGAAATCAGTATGATAAAAAAATTTCTTTAACAACTTTGTAATTTAAGCTTAAATTCCTTATTCAAAGACCCATTTCAGGTACCAGAGAAATGGGTCCTTTGAATAAGGAATTTAAGCTTAAATTTACAAAGTTGTTAAAGAAATTTTTTTATCATACTGATTTCCGCATCATATTTATTAATAAAACGTCTTTAGGTAGCTTTTTCTCAGCGAAGGATCGAACCCCTGACTCGTTGCGTAGCGGTGTTGTATATTTATTTACCTGCCCTAGGTGTCTCCTTGGGAATTACATTGGCAGCACTGTTCGCTCTCTCAGGGCTAGATTTTATTCGCATATGGGAATAAGTGGCCGAACAGGTAAAATTTTAAAAACTAAAGAAGTTTCTAGCATTCGGGAACATAGTATCAAATGTAAACTGATGTCACTTTAGAAAATTTTAAAATTCTTGGTTGTAATACTTGTCCCAACTCACTTAGGATTCTGGAATCGCTTTATATTAAAACTTTGACCCCGACGTTAAATGTTGACTCATCAGCCGTCCCCTTTAAACTTTTTATAATCCCTCCTCCTTCCCCAATTCCTTATAATCCCCCCTTCCCCATCGCCCTCACCATCTTATCTTATCTTAGCTTATCTTATGTTTTTCTCGTTTTGTACTTAAATCAGTCTAGCCTCGGAAATTGCAGTGAAAGGTTAGTTAGTTTTCATTATTCCAGTGTACTATTGTTAATTTTTCCAGTGTATTAATTTCACATTTACTATATGTATTTAAAAATAGCTTCTTAATTTTAAATGTAAATCTGTATAACTTAGAATTTAACCCTCTTTTTTCAGTCTTTTAAAGTTTGCCTTTATGAATAGGTTATAGAAATTTTCTTTGTCTGGTTTTTCATTCAATTATTGATTTTAATTTCACATTGTTATCATACAGCCTGAAGATGAGCGTATTTGCTCGAAACGTTGCGCATTAAAGAAGACTTTTCATGGCATTTACATTTCTCCTTGTCATTGGATTTCTCCTAAATATTATATATATATATATATATATAGGGTGTAACAAAAGTCTGTTCTCGTAGAAATAAGATCCAACAGAATTGAACGAGAAAATTTGAGTATGTACTGGGTTAATTGGTAAGCTAATTGTATCGTTTGTAATGTATAGTTAAAACTATTTTCTCGTTCAATTCTCTTATATCTTATTTCCCTATGAGAACGAACTTGTTACACCCTGTATATATATATAATAGGGTTGACAAAAATAAATAGACACCTTCGATTTTTCCAGAGTTTTTGATTTGATAATAAAAGTTAATAAATAATAATAGTTTATTGAATGAATGTATTTATAATGGTGTTGCTTTTCCCTTTCCATTACGTAAAGGTGCCACACGTTGTGGCACTCCATCGATGAACTTTGCCATTTGTTCTTGAGGACAACCATTGTCGTCTCTATTTACTTTTGTTCAAATCCTAACGCGGGCGAAATTTGAAAAAAATAATTATTATATACGATAAAATAAGTGTTTTCTCTAAACTTTCTCATACCCCCCCTCCCCTCCCCTCCCCTCCCCTCTATATACAAACGAAAGTGATTAAACATTTGTAAACCTAAAATATATAACGCGTTCGACCTCTTGGTAAAAATGGTCACGGAAGAAAATTTGTACAAATATTCCACGAGCTTGGGCTATCGAACATTATGACAATGAACCCCCAAATATTCTTTACATGAATATATATATATATATATATATATATATATATGCAGCTGAATTTTTTTTACTAAGGTAATACGATTTTACAGATTTTCAATTTGGTTTATTGGTTATGTGAAAAATACTTATTGTTTACGATGTTAAAAGTGTCACCATAGAAAGATTAACGCACTTTAGAGACACATTTCGGCAGCGAAAGTTTTGATCCGAGATACAAAATACAACGAAATGTTTGGTGCCAAACTCGTTGAAACGCGAAGAGAGATTGCGCGCGAGTTAAAAAAAGGTCTTTGTGATAATGTTGCGAATTATTTTTTAGCATATACAGGGTGAGTGAAAAGTCCCGCCACAAAGGTATTTATTGTATAGTTATTTTTGAGGCAGGACTGTTGTCTCACCCTGTATGTACAAAAGGGGAACTAAACGAATAACGTAAAGGATTTCTTAATTAATTCATTAACATCAAGTATTCGTACGAGTAAAGTTTTTTCTATAACTTAAAAAATGGGTTACGACTTGGCCACGTCGTAATACCCCTTCCCTTTAGATCAGCAAATTTAAGCGACCGTGAGTCAAGGTATTAATTGGATGGATGAGCATCCTCTACATTGAAATGATTTAGATTGCCCAGCTACGTGGCATTTAGCGTTACGAAGGAGGTCAAATAATCAGGGCACCAAGCTTGACTTTCTCGGGCCCAGTATACAATCATATTCGGGCCTCCTTGCCTCTGACCCCTGACCCCTGACCCCTGACCCCTGACCCCTGGTTTCAAACAGGTTATTCGTACATATTTTTATTGAAATGCATTACACCCACAAAACAGTTTCTTAATTGGACTCTACCGGGTCCTTTGGGCTGTCGGGGTCCCAGTAAACTTTACCCTTTTTATCCCCTCATGTTTGGGCTCTGCAACAATTCCCCACCCCTCACACCACACACACACACACACACACACACACAACTAAAATAAAAATATTAAGGCCAGTAAAACAGTTTTTGTTTCGAAATGAAAAATAAATATTTACACTCCAGATTTTAGATTTCAAACGATATAATCAATTTTGGAATACAAACTCGCGAAACTTGCTGTTACTTTTAGGTTACCTTGAAAATTTGCGACCAATTTATGGGATTTGGATATTTTATAATTTACTGGATTGCCACAAACATTTTGGGTTGTTATTCTTAGACTATTCCGTCCGCTTGTTTGTATCTTTAATATGTCAAATTGTTGTGGCAAAAAAGTGTCACTCCACTTTGAATTAAATAAATACGAGTATCTTATTATTGCATCGTCTTCAATCCCTCTCTATTCGCCGCAGTGTTGCTCCATTTTCTCTCTACTTTCAATATTATAACAGACGTTGTTCATCTGAAGTCTTTAACTGCATGCCGCCTCCTTTATGGAGAACAAGCAGTACCAGACTTTTGACACATTCTCATTCCTCTTCTGTCCAATTTCCTAATCTAATGCAAGGGTTAATCAGTTTTTTCAATCGTTCATTTACTCAACCGGTGACCTTTGGCACAACCTTCCTCTGTTCATCTTTCCCCCTGTCTATCATTGGAACAATCTTCCTCTGTTCATCTTTCCCCCTGTCTATCATTGGAACAATCTTCCTCTGTTCATCTTTCCCCCTGTCTATCATTGGAACAATCTTCCTCTGTTCATCTTTCCCTCTTTCTATGATTGGAACAATCTTCCTCGGTTCATCTTTCCCCCTGTCTATGATTGGAACAATCTTCCTCGGTTCATCTTTCCCCCTGTCTATGATTGGAACAATCTTCCTCGGTTCATCTTTCCCCCTGTCTATCATTGGAACAATCTTCCTCTGTTCATCTTTCCCCCTGTCTATCATTGGAACAATCTTCCTCGGTTCATCTTTCCCCCTGTCTATGATTGGAACAATCTTCCTCTGTTCATCTTTCCCCCTGTCTATGATTGGAACAATCTTCCTCGGTTCATCTTTCCCCCTGTCTATGATTGGAACAATCTTCCTCGGTTCATCTTTCCCCCTGTCTATGATTGGAACAATCTTCCTCGGTTCATCTTTCCCCCTGTCTATGATTTCTAATCTTTCAAACGCAGAGTATCCAGGCATCTCGAAAACGTTGGACCTTGATTTTGGCTCTTCTTCCTCTATGGTCGGGTGGGGAGAGGGGGGGGGGCGTTTTTGCGGACGTTCGCCCTTAGACCCTCCTTCCTGCATAAGAACCCCCTCACGTTAATTGCTGCTGTTTTGAGATTTAATCTCCTTCGTAACAGAACGGTCATGTGATGGTGGGGACCTACAGCTTTACGGAGGATCCGAACTATCTATGGATAGTTACGTCATGTGAAAGTTCAGGATAATCTCGTAAAGATTTGGTCCATTTAGGTTCATTTGAAAATGAACAACAAATTATGTATTTAAATACAGAGAATATAAATAGGCCTAGATTTATATTTTGATACGTTTGGTGTAAAAAAGGATTTTAAATAGGCCTAGATTTATGATATTTTGATACGTTTGGTGTAAAAAAGGATTTTAAATAGGCCTAGATTTATGATATTTTGATACGTTTGGTGTAAAAAAGGATTTTAAATAGGCCTAGATTTATGTTATATTTTGATACGTTTGGTGTAAAAAAGGATTTAACATCGTTATATGGACAGTTAAAGGTAGGAACAACGATGTTCATTATTGGAACAATGTAAAACACAGATGAACATCAGATATTTAGACATATCATAGTTTGTATTCATACTGGGTAGCCGTTTCCCTGGCAACAGGATTACACCGATAATGGCATGATGCTGTTACACAATAACTTTATATTGTTCAGTAGTAGGCCTACATTAATATGTCAATAAATTAAGCGTTTAAAATTTAATTCCATTATTTTAATACCTACAGTATTTTCGATGTATGCAGACTTTGTGTGTGTGTGTGTGTGTGTGTGTGTGCAATCTTCGTCTGTTCAAAAACTTTAAAAAATTAAAATGTTTTTACAATGTATAAAAGATCATTTCTGTGACTAAAAAGTTCTTCGCCGGCAATTGGCTCTGGTGAGGGCTGGATTGCTATCCTTACGCCATTAGAATCGATCACTCTCCTTCTGCGGAATCATTCTATTCTGCAGGACTCCTTCAGTCCTGATCGCGTATCAAAGCCGCTACAACGACGTCACGTAGTTATATCAATAAGGAGGAGGGAACACGGGAATAGGAAGAGAGGATATTCCGCACGGGGTGATATGTTTCTTAATGCATTATGCTTATTTTATTTATTTTATTTCTTTCAGAAGAAATTGATTGGTTCGAATTAATGTGGTTTGTATACTTTGAATCACTTGAAAATGATTTAAAGCTGAAAAAGTAGCACTGAAGTGAACGGTAATGAATTATATTCGTCAGTTACTGAATTCATGTTGGTCAGTTCTGAATATGTTGAAGAGAAAAAGACTGTCGACAGTGCCTTTCCTTGCATAGGCGGATTCAGAGGCGAGGGGGGGGGTCAGGGGGTTTAATTGAAGCAACGTGGACATAAGCATTCACACGTTTTACCTAATTTCGTTTAACCAGGCTGTATGGGGCCTCCAAATTAAGCCCCATTGCTTCAATCAAGCCCCATGGGTCCCCCCCCCACCTCTGGATCCACCTATACTTCCTTGCCACGTTTCAACACCGCTTCTCGTTAAATCAGCGAGGTTGAGCGGCGTTGGATCAGTTTAGTAGTTGAATGGGTGACCGTCCTCTGCGCCTAGTTGATGTAGCGACCCGTAGATGGTTTGGATTCTACGTAAAGCTGTAGATCCTTCCGTCGCACGGCCATCACTGTTACGGAGGTGGTTAATCAACCCCAAACATTATCATACCTCTCAGGAGGAAGTTAGGCCGGTTTTTCGAAAAAAAAAAATATCTCGCTACTTTATATGTAAAATTTAGCAAGGTTTTCGAAATTGCTGTTATTTTAAGAGTTTCCACTTAGTTAAATTTAGTTAAATTTAGTTAAATAGAGAGCCGAACACAGGGACTGAGTGGTCTTTACCGATAACAGTCAAATTTTCACTTGTTTTGAAAGTTAAAATGATTTTCTAAACTGAAATTCACTTTGAAATTAGATTCTATTTTAAATTTATATTTCACCTTTTCAGTATTTTTGTATTTTTTATGATATATATTTTTTATTACTTTTTGTAGACCAATGGGCCATCATTTGTTGGCCTGAGCGCTGTGCCAGTTTCTGGCCCTCCTTACTGAATTATTATTTAACTTGTCTGAAGGGAACGTTATTATATTGTCATTTCAATATGTAGGTGGTTGTAAGCCCTATGCTACTACTATGATAGTGTTGTGTGATTTGAAATAGTACTATATCTTCATTTGAACAATGGCGAGACCTATTTGTTTTATAGGCCAAAGTAAGTATAAAGTTGTTGAATGGTCACTTGGCTCACTCCACCCCCTTCACTGAGGGTCTGAACCCCTTTCATTAGTGGGGTTGACTTTTTTTTTTGTTTATTAGAAAAACAACAAAAATTGTAATATTTTAATGTTTGTTGTAATTATAAAGAATTTAGTTGGTTTTGGGGGGGTGGGGGGCTGTGGTGATTCAGGGGTCAAATTTTTGTCTTTTTCTCGATATTTTTTTTTTTTTTTTTTTTTTGTTTAAAGACCTTTCTCCCCCGATTCGCCATATCTCAAAAACCGTCAGTTTAAATTTGGAAAAAAAAAAAAAAAAAAAAATTCATGGTCATGTTCAAGCTGATATAAAGGGTAAATTCATTTATTATTTCATTCTTGAGCATCCTTCTCCACCCCCTTTTCACCCCAAATTTGGGGTAAATTCAGGTTTCCCATTTAAAGTTGTTTTTTTCAATGGACGATACTAAATAGAAAAGGTAAAAAGTAATCATTGGTTTTTGTAGACACGAGTTCCGATTAATATATATATATATATATATAATATACTTATACTGTATATATATATATTAATATAATATACTCTCTATACAGTGGTGCTCCTAAGTATTCGTACAGAGAAATATTTCAGTTATATGCGTCCTCATATTTTGTATCATGTAGAAATTGTATAGGATAATTATGAGAAGCTTACCGTTCATTTGGACAAATTTAACAAATAAAAATGTTAATTTAACTGCTAATTTTAATTTAATTTAACTCCAACATATAATGTAAAACATCAAAGAATTTGAGGAAAATAAAAAAAAGTTAAAGTGCAAAAGTTTTCGTACATTTATTTACAAAAATATTTAATACTTTGCGTGTCCACCTTTTGCTTGAATGACTTCAGTGATTCGTTTTGGGTGTTTATCTTCAAAGTTTCGACATCTCTCAGTTGAAACTTAGCCCATATTTTTGTTTTGTAAAGAAAATTGTTGCAGTTCATTCAGATTCGAATAATTTCTCTTGCGGACACCTTTTTTTTCAAATCAAAATGCAAGTTCTCGGTTAAATTGAGATCTAGGCTTTGATTGGGCCGCTCGAGAAGCTTGAAATTCTTTTCTTGAAGCCATTTCATGAATCATTATCTTGTTGCAGTACCCAACTACGACCCATTCACAACTCCTAAACTGAAGTCAATAAATTTACTTCTAAAATTTCCTGATATTTCATCGAATTCAAGATTAAATTGATGACAAGAAGGTTTCCTGGACCAGAAGCACTTAACCATCCCCGAAGAAGCAAACTATCACCACCATTTAACCGTAGGAAGGATGTTTTTTCCTTGAATACATGTAGTATTTTATATCCGCCAAACATACCATTGCTCGTTGTTCCTGAATAATTCGATTTTGGTTTCGTCTGATCAGAGAACTCTCTTCTAGAATGCAAAGCCATCATTTTGATGATATTTGCCGTACTTTAAACGAGCTTCTTTGCGCGCTTTTTGTAGCAGAAGTTTTTTTCGTGCAACTCTTCCATGCAGACCATTCTTTCTCAATATGCGACGTACAGTAGAGGGATGGACATCGATCTTTGACAGTCTTTAATGTTTGACAAATATCACCCGCAAAACTCGTGGATTCGCAGAAGCCATTCTTTCAATCCGTCTTGCCATACGTTTTGAAATCTTGCAAGGTCGTCCACACCTTGGTATAGTTTTGATTGTTCCAAAGACTTTCCATTTCTTTATAACTGCAGCAACCATCGTAAATGAAATTCGAAGTTCTTCTCCTATCTTCTTATCTCTCTTTCCAGACTCGTATGCAGTAATAACAGATCTCTTAAGATCCGTAGACGGCTCTTTACCACGACGATCCATTGCTTACTAATGACTTCTACCGTCATCCGTCTTTCAAGAAGATTCACAAAGAAAATTCTAGAATTCAGCATTGCCAACAGTCTCTAATCAATAAACAGCCAACTACTGATAAAACTTTTAAAAATCTTCAATCCTAAGGTGGACACACAAAGTATTAAATGATTTAGTAAATAAATGTACGGAAACTTTTGCATTTTAACTTTGTTCCTCAAATTGTCTGATGTTTTACATTATATGTTGGAGTTAAACTAATTTTTTTATTTGTTAACATTTTCCAAAATGAACGATAAACTTTTCATAACTTTCGTACCCATGGTACGAAAGATAAGGACGAATATAACTGAAATATTTCTCTCTCCGATAACTTTTGGAGCGCCACTGTATAAAATAAACAATTATGTTTATCGTAAAGCAATCGTTTTGAAGCTGAACATAGGCCTATAGTAATTTATTAAATTGAAAAACGAAAATGAGAACTTATTAAACAAATTTCATTTTCCATTTTGAACTATGTAGCAAAATACTGCAATTAATTAACAAAAAAAAATTGCAAATTGCAATAATGACATTTTGAAAGAAGTTTTCTTGTTGATAAAATAAGATTTTTAAAAGTACGAGATCCATCTAAAAATTCATCCGAGATTCTATTTCGAATTTTCGTGACAAAAAGTCCACAGAGAGAGAAGGAAGCCTTTCTGTCTCAGCCTTTACAGAAGAAGAGAGTAGTATCGTTGCAAAAACGTCGTTCAGTAATTGAAGATTGGGTGTTTTCTTATTTATCGCCTTATAAATGGAAAACTCTTCCGACGACATCTGATTTTTGGTTTTTTCCTTAATATTTTTCCTTTATTCTCGGCAATGGACTGTCTGATTTCAATACCAAGACTATTCTCGAGAGGTTGAACGATCAAAAATAAAAATAAATGTCCATAAATATTTTTCTATACTTTACATTTTGTTTCCAAAAAGTAATTTCTTCTTTTTTGGGGTTGCGGGGTGGGTGGGGGGGGGGGGGGGGGGGACATACTTATTTTCATTTTAACATTTTTTATTTGAAATAAAAGTAAAGCGTTAACTTAGTAATTTGTTACACTTAGAAAATATGAATTTAATAATTAAAAGGTAAAAATATTTAATTTTAATTAATTATACTTAATATTAATTGTATATTTCAGCCTCTTATTACACTGGTATGCATATGAAATTTTTTTTGTCTGCTGTGAGGGTTTTTTCAACTCATATTATATAATTCGACCATGCTGAATTCGAAAATGACATTGGTTTTCCTCAATCAGGTCAGGTTTTTTCTCTATTGGCCATTTATTATAAGTCCAATTTTATCCCCAAATTTATTGATTTTTTTAGCTTAAACACTGTAGATACGAGTAATATTATAAGAACACTCGTGAAAAATGAAAACATTGTGTGAATAAATACTTTTATTCATACATTGAATATGGAAAAAAGTTTATTGAGGAAGGAATGAAGTTTTTGGCTTTCCGTCTGTGTTTTTCTTCGGGCACGTCTCGCTTCAGACACCAGCAATAGTCCGCCAGCATATTGATATCCCAGTTTCCCTGGTACCTCTCTTCCATTATTTTGATATCTTGGTGAAATCGTTCACCCTGTTCCTCACTATAATCCCCGCAATTTTCAAGAAAATAGTCCAAGTGGGACCACAAAAAGTGCATTTTTATGGACATGCGCGACCCATGAGCTTTGAAAGCTTCCATCAAGTTTTCGACAACGGACTCGTATTCTGGACTTCTACGCTTGCCAAGAAAATCAGTGACAACTGATTTGAATGCCTGCCAGGCATTCTTCTCAGTTGGAGTCATTGCGTTTTCGAACTGAGTATCCTTGATCAAAGTTCGAATTTGAGGACCATCAAAAACACCAGCATTTAGTTTAGCATCAGATATATGAGGAAATTTACTCTCGAGATATCGGAATGCTGAACCCTCCTTATTCATTGATTTGATGAAATTTTTCATCAAGCCCAGCTTAATATGAAGTGGTGGGAGCAAAATTTTTGTTGGTGGTACAAGGGGCACTGAAACGACATTATGCGACCCAGGTTCAAAATTCTCTCTGGATGCCCATTCACGCTGTGCATAGTGCTTCTCATCCGCTCGGCTATCCCATTTGCAGAGGAAACATGGGTATTTCGTGTATCCCCCTTGCATTCCCAATACAAATGCCACAATCTGAAAAAAAATGAAATATTTAAAGAATTTAGAGAATTTGTTCTATCAGATAAAAAAATCTATGCATTGGACTGTATCACTTCTGTGGGGAAGTTAAGTGTTCTTATACGCTCTCAAATAACCTTTGGAAAAACAACATAGTCAATAGCAATAGTTTACTTATGATATTAGTATTACCTTCAAATCTCCACAGATCCTCTAGTTATGTTGGTCGTATACGAGAGCATCCAGTAAAATTTTCATGTTATCGTAGCTCTCAGTAAGTTGTACGGAATGTGCTACAGGGACTGATGCAACCCTATTCCCAATGTTGAGAAGTACTGCTTTCAAACTTCGTTTAGACGAGTCTATAAATAGCCTCCATTCTGATGCGTTATATGGCAGGCCCAAGGATTCGATTAGCCCCTCAACATTGCAGCAGTACACTAAGGAAGAGGTATTTTCGTGCACTGCAAAAAAACTTGCGGAATTCTTCCTCTCGTTTCCTATACCAGGAGAATGTTGTTCCCGGAGCCAGCAAGTTGTCCTCTCGAAGTCGTGAGCCCAAGATCTCGGCAGCTAATTTGGAAAGTCCTAAATCCCTGGTAAGATCATTAAGTTTGGCCTGGTTGAGAGGCCTCGGCTCATTTGAAGCGGTATTTGAGGTATATACGACTGGGACTGGTCATTGGTATTGGTCATTGATTCATCATCAGAATCATCGAAGTCCAGGGTTTGAGGTGGGTCGGGTATTGGAATTCCAGGACCATGGGGTACAGGTCTCATAGCAGAAGGAATGTCAGGGTATACAACAATGTGTTTATTCTTCTTGTTAACTCCTGAAAATAGAAACACAGAAACATGGATATAAAACTTGCATATGAAATAGAAGAAGCATTCAGACAGTGGCGGCTCGTGAGGGAAGGCTGCGGTCTGTAAGATATGAAATAGGTCGATGGAGTCTGTATATTTTCTTTCTTTTTCATTCATATTGTCCCTTCGGGGACAATATGAATGAAAAAGAAAGAAAATATACAATCATTGTATATGTAAATGTAACTTGTATAACAATATGTATGTGTAAATGTATTTTCTATAACAATATGTATATGTAAATCTATGATTACCATTATGGTGAATATTATGCTATATATGGTGAATATTACATTATGGTGAATATTATGTCAAGTTTCATACGAGGATTTCAAAATATTTAAGAAAAATAAATTTATAAGCCCACCTTGGAGGTTTGTCATGCAGAAATAGCAATCTGTCACGTGATCCTTTCCTTCTCTCCAAATCATGGGAATTCCAAAAGGCAAAGATTTCGCTCTGCCTTTGCTCCATCTTCTCAAATTTTCAATGCACGTCTTGCAGCACATATGAGGGGCGAATTTTTTGTCCTGGTCCCCTAGCTTAATTCCAAAGTATGCTCTATACATTGTCTTCACAAATTTAGTGATTTGGGACTGGTTATTTGGCATGGTAACCGTCCCACATATGTAGCAGAATCTATTGGGATCATTTTTACACGCTCTATTCATTATGAAATATTTTATCTATATGCCTGAAAAGTAAAAAAAGATATTATACAAGTGAAACAAGTGATGATAGATGTTACTGTTCCAATTCCGCTTTGACAAAATCACGAAAAATTCTATTTTACTTATGAGGCCATAGCCGGATAACCTGAGCTGATTGAGAAAAACGGATTGCAGATTCGAAATCAGCAGGAAAACCTCTATAAGAATCACTTACAAAACCCTTGACAGCAAAATTGATGCAGACCAGTGTTATTAGCAATTGACTGGATTTAAAACTTTTTATAAGCACTAAAAAAATTGAATTTTGTATGATTATAAATTATACAAGTAGCATAAATATTCCATTTAGTTTCAATTTTTTACATTTTCCAGGATTTTTTATTTTTTTTATTTCCCGGGAAACGGGAACTGAAATTCCCGAGAAAGTCCCGGAAAATCAATTCCTGGTATTAAATACTGAACCACAAGTCCATTAGTGTTCTCATCTGACGCGCGAGAAATAAACGTCGTCTTTGTCCTCACCACTCTGTAGGAGGGGTGCTCGCGTACCAGGCGAAAACATTGTTGGTCTGTGGTTGCCTGCATTTTCAAAGAATAATCTAAATCAGTGCTCGTTCATCGTGATCTTCTCTGATAAATTCCTTATTTGCTAATTATAATTTTTCAAAATTACAAAATTTCAAATTTCAAAATTTACAAAATTAAGAACAAAAATGTTTAATTAACATTGCGAATATAAGTGAAGTGTATTTAAAATTATCGGATTCCTGATCCGTTTCCATTTCTTGATCGTTTAAAATGGTTTAACCCAAGAATAAATGGTGCTTCCAATATGTGCTCTACCGCGAAACTGTGATCTACCATATTCCAATACGTGCTCTACCGTGAAACTAGCCTTATAAGGCTAACTAACGAAAATATCATGACTTAACCTAACCAATCGTTAGGTCAACTATACGCCCTTGACGATTGGTTAGGTTAAGTCGTGATATTTTCGTTAGTTAGCCTTATAAGGCTAACTAACGAAAATATCATGACTTAACCTAACCAATCGTTAGGTCAACTATACGCCCTTGACGATTGGTTAGGTTAAGTCGTGATATTTTCGTTAGTTAGCCTTATAAGGCTAACTAACGTACCTGCTGCTAATCCGAATAATCTAAGGTAGATCACGTATTGGAATGTAAATTTTCGCGGTAGGGCACATATTGGAAGAGCACCGAATAAATTGTGTACAGGATCGGATTATTTTATTTGTACGATTAACGCGTTCAGTGGGTAACCACGTTTCCCTATAAGCAGGGGTGCAGTGCCAATTTTATAGGTGCCGGAGCTCTGGTGGGCCTGACAAAAGCCTGCCATTTCCTATCCTGTTTCTATATATGCCACACGATGACTAAGTATTTCGTGTTTGCACTCACTCACTAAACTGTTGATAATTATAATTAATGGAGACAATTTTTTTGTTGCTTGTTATGGTAATTCCTCCAAACTTCCTCTTGCAGAGGTGCCGGAGCGGCGCTCCGGTGAGCTCCGGCAGCACTGCACCCCTGCCTATAAGGAAGTGAAGGGACTGAGATCGGGGGTTCGAATCACGATGATGCTGGTAAAAATGATACGGGAGTTAGAGAGCAATCATTAATTGGTCTGATCGCTGTGCCTGTTTCTGGCTTTCCTGACTGATTATAATTATTATTAACGTGTTCATTGATACGACACGTAATTAGTGTGACGTCTTGCCTCCAATTATATACGACAATGTACACTCCATTACAAACGTGATGCGGGATACACTGATTCACACCTACCTTACTGCGCAGGGTAACCACTGCTACACTCGCCACAGATGTACTTGTAATTGTAAACGATCGGCAAATAATCCTGTAATGGTTGTACATCGTCTTATATTGGCAAGATATGACGTCTGTTACATGTTCATATGGTAAGAACAGAAAGTTCATTAATCGCTCAAATAATAGAGTAACTCATCTGTCGTAATCGAAACCAAAGAATTTGATCATCCGATTAAATTTCAAAAGTTTATGACAATATTTTCCGGAGCAAAGAAACTCGATTTTTACTACTTTTGGAAGCCATCTTTATTTTCAAACGTAAACCTTGATATGAAAATAAAAACCCACTCTAATAGACAGAGTTTATTTCCACGACAGTTTCGACGCCCACTGGCATCCTCCTCGGGTGGATACATAAACTGTCGAAACTGTCGTGGAAATAAACTCTTGTCTATTAGAGTGGGTTTTTATTTTCATATTTTGACCTTCACGTAGAAAAAAGTGAAGTTTTTTGCATTTGTAAACCTTGATATTTTAATGATTGCACCCCTTATCACGAGTTAAATATTTTAATCTATATGTACCAGGCATGTAGTAATTACTTGGTCAATGTAATTAATTACAATTAACATATTCTCAATTACAATTACTGTAGATGGTGAAATACTTAATTACAATCAATTACTTAAAGTAATTAATTACATTTACAAAGAATTACATTTTTTTCATAAATACACCTTATTTGATTTGTCATGCTTTTCTACCTACGTATTTTGATTCCATTTTCAGTTTTGGCCATGATCATCTTCAATGAAAACTAGATAATATTACGTCACTAAAATGTACTCTCTCTCTAATATTGCACGCATCTGTATTTTTCATTAATTAAGCCGTTCTTGCTGTGGACAATTGGACATTGGATATACAGTATGTATGTGGTGTATGGTCTAATGAAACCAAAGATAAGGCACTCAAAAGATACTTATATAAGACAAAAGAAGTAGCATTTATTTTATCGAAATAATAAGGGCAAAAAAGGGATCACCTGAAGATCAGGACCCCCAGCCTCAATTACTAAATGATATCTTCGTTAGAACTAACGAAAATATCACGACTTAACCTAACCAAGGGTGTACAGTTGACCTAACCGGTCATTCAATTTAATTTATTATATTTGGTACTGTAAAGCAAAAAACAAGAATACAGGGGGGGGGGCCTTGATCTTCAGGCGATCCCAAGAAAGTGGCACTTTTGTTAGGAATATTTGAAGTAAATGGAACATTTTATTTCAAATAAAAAGAATAACATTTTATTTCAAAAGAAAGCTCCCTCAGACATGATGAGCGAGTAGCTTAAACTATAAGTATGACCCCCATTAACTTTAATATTCATGTAATTCAAAGTAATTGACTATAATTGTATCAATTACTTTGGTTTCCTTATGCAATTAATTACAATTACATTTTAGGTAGTCAATTACATGAAAATGTAATTAATTACAATTACAATACCTCATGCCTGATATATACACCAGGTGTGTCCAAACTTTTTCAGTAATAGCTATCCTTAATCCTTGGCTAGGAAGCGTGAGTTACCTAGTCCTGCCCATACTCCACTGCCTTCCACCCCTCCCAGCCCCCGCCTCTCTCTACTTCCATACCTCATAATTGCAATTATATTCCACATCATCTTTACGATACTAAATTGTAAGAAAGAACAAAATTACAAACTTTTCAAAAAGAGGACGTACAAGGACGTATTTCTCGATAAGAAATTCCAATTCAGGTTATTTGATATGAATCATGAATCGTTGCGTGTATTTGCGTTGACATTTTATTTTATTTTTAGGATTATTTCCAATAGTCTGCAATTATCGGGAAATGCCTATTTCTGCCTTGCAATCGACTCAAAAATGTTTGGTAATTGACCGATTGAGCACCTCTGGACTATACACATTATTTTTGCAAACTATTCCTTACCAAGTAAACCTTGACTATCGCTCTCTGTGTCCTGTCAATATCAGTAGAACTGTATCGTAGCTGATCATAATGTCCTTACTAATTTTCAATTTTTCGTTTTAAATTTTTAATATGTAATTTCACCTTCTGATTGGGATAAACTTTAAATTGTTTATTTTTTATTTTAATTTGTAAAATTTTAAATTCTTACATTATTTTGCGGAGTTACGGTTTTATTACGTTTTTTTCTTTCTATTATGCCTTTGCCTTTGTCCTCGCCTTCATTCTACTCTGTCTTGTTTTACTTTTTTTAATTATATAATTTAAAAAAAATATTTTTAATTAATTAATAGACTTTAATTATGTTTTAACTCTTTTGTATCATTGATAATGACATACCCATTTGCCGAAATCATTATGTAATGTAATGATGTGGTTCCTTAATCTCCGTAACATCATCTAAGGTCATACGACGAAGGGGACGTACTAAAGCTTCACGTTGGATCCGAAACCACGGGTCGCTACATTAGTCTGGACGTTGAGAACGGTCTCCCATCCAACTGCTATCTGACCCAATGTCGCTTAACTTCGCTGATCAACGGGAAGCTGTGTTACGAAATAGAACACCCTCAATTACTTCAGGTTATCACTATTCCAATCTCTTTAAATAGGAACACGTTTATTCGCTCTGCGTTGCACATATCCCTCTGTACTATATCAGTATCCTGCATAAAATGTGGTGTCCAGTGTCCACTCCTGAATGCAATATTTCAAACGAAGAACTCGAGACGCATCGTCTCTTTGCCCTTATAATTAATCCTTTCATGCCTGAAGTGTGAAATTTTGATTTTAAATTTTTTTTTTCCCTTCCAAGTCAAAATAATCTTTAATATTCAGATCGTAAAGCTCAAAATCGATTGTCAAGTCATGTTGCCATAAGGCAAAGGTCGGCGTTAAAGGTTTAAAATATCTATCATTTTATGACCTATTTTTTGCTAAAAGAACCTTCTCCGTCCAAATCTCTTGGTTTAATTTACAGTTCTGGTAATCTAATTTAACCTAAACGAGCGTTTCCCAAACAAGCGGGAGGGGGCGCAAGACCCGCTGAAAGGGGATGCGAGGTGGTTAGCGACCTGACTACCGAACGTTTGTACAGTATTTCAACAAGCGGCACCATTTGGCAGCTCCGATGGAGTAAATATTTCTAGTTTTTGTACATTCGAGTAATGCAAAAATTGTAAAATTCCCCTTTAGGAAACGTGTCATGTTCCATGTTAATAAATGGAGCATTTATGCCCACTGCTGCCTCACACTGATTATGGTACCAATAAATTAGACTCCATGTATTCCATTTTCAATTAAAATATGGGGGGGCCAATGAATGATTTCAGTTTGATGGGAAGCATTGGGTAAAAAAGTTTGGAAAACGCTGGCCTAACCCAATTTGATTTGATTTTACCCATCTTAACTTCATCTTAACTCCATCTTAACTTCATCTTAACTTCATCTATTCCAAACAAACATTGTCTATAAAATGTTTCAAGAGTAAAGTGCACAACCCTCGCTACATTTATGACTGAAAGATGGCTATTTTGGCGTCATTACCATGGCGTCAATAGTCCAAGATCCTTGAGGAATGCTACTCTTTACTTCGTGTCAGTCAAATTTATAATCACTTAATATAGTGTTTGTTTCTTACCCTTCAACCATGCTTCCATCCAACTGAAAACTAATCCCAGGGTAACATGAAGTCTCATAAATGGATGTAGGTGATGTTGAGCGTGTGATAATTCACAAATGTAGTGTGGTATTTTTTGTGAAGTAATAATTATGATACCTCATGACATAAAAAATTATCTAAAATCTAGAAACCTTTGTCAAAAAAAAGAGGTTAGTTGTGATTGGGTTAAGTCATTTTAGATTAGGTTAGGTTAATTAATTTTCAGATACATGGATTTAAAAAAACTGGTATTTCGCTTATGCGGAGATGCGTACACGTACGTTTGTTTGTGTGTGTGTATATTTTTTCCAAAATTAGGGTCCAGATTTAAAAATTAAGAACAAATAAATATTAAATGTTCAGAGCCTGATTACACAATTGTTATAATGAGGTCATGAGGAGAGGCGGTTTGCTTTTCCCTCCGAAATGTTGCCTATTAATGATGTTTACGAGATATACCCAAGTAAACCAAGAAGTTATTAGTTGTAATCATGTGACTTCATTTGTTAGCATGAACGGGAGAGAAAGTAGTAGTATAGTAGGAATATTTAGCAGGTAAAAAACAAGTAGATTTTTACCTGTTTTCCATCTGTTTATCGAATGGAATAAGTAGGAATAAAAATTCCATTCGAACATGTTTTGTGTACATTAGTTATGCACTCATCCCTTCTGGAATAATTTCGCTATTCCCCGATCTATTAATGACGTTATAGCATGGAATTTTCTATTTTTGAAGGTGGTGTTGCAAACGGAGGTTTATATTTATTTATTTTGTAAGCAATTATGATGGAAACTGTTGGATCACGTGATATTTCCCCATTTAGTTGGGATCGTCGTTTTGAGCTCAGCCAAAGTCAGCTACAAAATGGCAACGAACTTGGTATTTCACGCGCAAGTGTGGCGACTACTGTTTACAGAGTTACAGAATTACAGGCTAATAAAGACCCTAATATCCACTCTAGGATAGCCCAAGAAGGAAGTAGAAAACTTTGAAATAGTAATGAGAAAAGGACACTGTAAACTTATACCATCCTTACACTTATAGACGTGTAAAGCTTTCACGCAGGAATATAGCAAACAATAGTAAAGTATAGAACAGACGAGGCTCTCTCCCTCCTCCGCCAGCCACTGCTGACAGAAAATAGTGGTGAAAGAAGATTTATAAAAAAGTAGGAAAAGTATGAAAAGAATAGCTTCAGAATTCATTCACACCATGCATACACTTGTGTACTCAGTTACGCATTAGAAGACAACGGAAATAAAGGAGAGCATCAATACTAAACTACTGTAATCTAATGTACAGCATGCAATTTTTTTAAGGAGTTTTTTATTTATTATATACAAGAAGTCATTTCGTTGTTGCATTATTTCTCCGTAGCGTGCCAAAGCCAGCGTACCGAAGATTTATCATGTAGCAATTTATATTGCGTCCCTTGCATAGGAATTACCTAGATAAAGGAGCACTGGTCCAGATGGCGGCACCAGCTGGTCAGACCTACAATTTAAGAATTCCTCATGCATAATGGGGAATAATAATACATAATATGAATAATTGTTTTTCTTGCGAAATTTTTATATTGAATATTTAAAACTAAAGTTCCATTCTAACTAAGTAGTTTTCCTGAACATGACTATAACTAGTCGGAGGTTTTGACTCTTAAGGGATTTCGTCAAACTTCCCATCATCTGAGAACTCCCAGTTCTCTGAATTCAGACCCGGCCAGCACCTCCTACTACATTTCATGCAAATGGGAACATCGCTACCTTTATATAAAACTTTCTCTAGCTAGCTAAGTTAGATACTCTGCGAGTTACCTAAAAAGTACTAACATTTCTACACTGTAAACCCAAGTAGCATCCCTAAAATTGAAAACATCTATTCGGAGGTTTTGGCTCCCGAGAAATCCCATCCAGCTTCTCTTCTCTACCAATGGAGTATCATCTGAGAACTCCCAGTGCTCTGTAACCAAACTCGACCAGCGCCTCCTACTACATTTATTGACAAAGGGAGCATTGCTACTTCTACTCTATTTTAACTAGCCCTCCTTCAAGCCCTCCTTCAAGCCCTCCTTCAAGCCCTCCTTCAAGCCCTCCTTCAATCCATTTTAATATATAAAAAAAAGGAATGAGCAAAAGAAAGAAAGGGAGAGAGGAGTGGCTTCCCAAAATAGTTTAATATAGCTATTCGCAGGTTTTGACCCCCGACAATTCCCATGTATAACAAACACTTGAATAAAAGTGAAAAAAGTATCATTTGAGAACTCCCAGTGCTCTGAAACCAGACCTGACCAGCGCCTCCTGCTACATTTACAATCAAAAGGAACATCATCACCCCCAACTCCACCCCAACCAACGCCCCTTATAGCCCCCTTCAGTAGGCTTATTTGGAGGTTTTGACTCCCGAGCGTTCTCACAATGACCACCCAGTCCTCTGTAACCAGATTGGACCAGCGTCCCTTACTACATTTACATCTTAAGGGAAATTACTACTACTCTCTCAATAAATAAACACTATGTACTTAAAGAGCAGCCATTCTTTATACTTAATTAGCTACTAAATGAGTAAGATCGCACTGTACAGGGTGTTCAAAAAGTAGGGGGTGACGGGACTTTTCGAACACCCTGTAGATTCTTTCAAGTAAACTAATTACTTTACCCGCAAGTTTAGTATCGTCGGGAAATTTAGAAATTTCACTCACTAGATTCGCATCAAGATCGTTAACGTATATTATGAAAAAGACGGGTCGAAACGGACCCTTGCGGAACACCGCTAGTTACATTAGCCCACCCTGAGTCTTCCCCATTAATTACTACTCTTTGTTTTATACAATTATCAGTCCAGTTACGAACTAGAACCCTTGTTCCGTGAGCTTTAAGTTTAGGAAATTTGCTTGCTAAATATACTCGTATATGAGTATATCTACACGCTGAGACTACAGCTCTGTTACAATCATAGGATCACCTGAAGATCAGGGCCCTCATGTGTTCTTGTTTTTTGCTTTACAGTTCCAAATATAATAATAAATTAAATTGAATGCCCGGTTAGGTCAACTGTACGCCCTCGACGATTGGTTAGGTTAAGTCGTGATATTTTCGTTAGTTTTAACGAAGGTATCATTTAGTAATTGAGGCTGGGAGCCTTGATCTTCAGGTGATCCCTTGAATTTCAAATTCATGTTTAGCACATCCAATTAAATGCTTAATATTTCTACGTAAATATACTATATAACTTATAAGTCTTAAAGTGCTGCTGCGCATGGTCCCTTTTATACAGCTTATAGGCTACATTTTTATCTGCGATTGCTTTTCCTATATTTCTACTTCACCATTTAGGGTGCACATTTAATTCACCTCTCTTAAGTCCCCTAGGTACACACAGTGCTCCTCTAAATTTATAATATATTCTTGAAATTACTCCACATGCTAAGAACATTATCTACCGCTAACAGTTCATCCAATTTATTAAAGTTAATGAAGCTCTAAAGTCATTGAAATTTGGTGTCCTAAAATCAGGCACCATGAAATTATTTAATTTCTTAGAAGTTTTATCATTAACGGAAAAGCATATCGTGTTATGATCGCTATTGCATAAACTTTCTCCGACGTCTACATTCTGGACTAAATTATCATTTGTCGTTAAAACCAAGTCCAAAATATTCTCACCGTTGGTCGGTTCTTATACTTTTTGGAAAAGAAAATTATCATGCAGAAAATCTATCAAATAAACCCACAGCATCGCTGTTCAAGGTAATAAAATTAATATTTGGGCGGTTAAATTCTCCGACAAATAATTATTGATTCTTTATGCGTAGGCTGACCATACGTACCGTTTTGAACGGGACAGTTACTGGTTTTTTTTATATTTCCTGGCCGTCCCGTCGTTTTAATAAAAATGTCAATTTTGTCCCGGTTTATGTACTTACTTTTTCATCCCAATGTCCCGTTTTTGTCTCAAGGAAATATGGTCAGCCTATTTATGCGCAACTATGCTGCTTAAAATGTTATACATTTCAAAGTCTAATTCTACTCCTTGTGAAGGAGGCCTATTTTATACAACCCCAAAATTGAAGACTAAGTTATTAGCGTTAATTTCTGAAATACTTGTATCTAACTGGTCACTGGCATTAGCCGTCTTTTGAACTGAAAGAAGATTTTCTTTGCACCTTCCATTTTAACATTTCTATCCTCGTTAAGAAGTTTATAACCTTTAATATGGTATTCACCTATACAATCTCTGTCTGCACTTTTAATCCACGATTCATTATTGCCATAATATTCAATTATATCGAAGTTCACTGCAGAGAATGCAATTGCTTTCCGTGAAACGACCCGAGAGACCTCTATCGATAACAAGAAGGCTGGCTCGCTGTCAAGATTCCGCTACTGATGTTGCCTCTGTAAATGATGTACGTCTGAGAACGGTTCAATGTATCCTGCACAGTGGCGGATTATCATTGAGGCTGAAGCCTCAGGCCCCATGCTTGAGGGGGGGGGGCCCAATCAAAGTAGATCTAGTTAAGTGAGAGTGACTGTTTTAATTTCAATGGTGCTTATTTCAGTGTTAATATGCCAGATATTGCCAGTGACCCTTGATTATTATTTTGCAAGCTTCATTCTTAATGTAAAATTTTATCTTTATAAATATTTTGTTTATATTTTATTTGATTTTTTTAATTGAAAATCTTGGTAAAAATTCCCTGTTTATTTTACGTTTTATGGGCCCCTAAAGTAAAGTTTGTTTAATACTGTTTTGTTTTAGCAAACGGCAAAATACACAGTGTTAAGGTTCTTTTATGTTTGTTTCTCAATTAGCATAAACACCGTACATGTAATTCGTGTAAATGTACCATGTACTGTACGAGTGTAATGTACATGTATTGTTAATAAAAATCTATAGAAAAGGGCTGTCAAAATAAAATTAGCCTCAGGCCCCAAGTACAGTTAATCCGCCCCTGATCCTGCATGGCCTTGGCTACAGACGATGCGTGCTCCAGGGAAATTACTGCTTTCAGACAGAAAAATAGTTGGGGGAAAAAAGTGTGATTGCAAGAATGTCGAGTAAGATCTTTGGTTTTGGTGACATGTACTACTCTCTGACGAATCAAAACTTCAACAATTTACATCTGGAAGGTAAACCTCAGTATGGAGGAAACCAGTAGTAGTATTTGACCCTCAGTGCATTCAGCCATCCGTGAAATGTGATGAAATAAGTGTCATGGAGCGGGTAGCCATTTAGTATTTTGTAAAGACAGACTTCGTGTTCATTGTTTAAATTCGACTAGGTATATTGACATCCTGAAGAAGCATCTACTTCATTGTACTAACAAAGCGTCTTGTACCATAATCCTCAATTCTTCAGGAAGGTGGCAGTACATGACCACGTGATGGGGAGGCGTCAAGGCATTCAACTGCTTCCCTGAGCACCACAAAGCTCTGACATGAACCCCATTACCCACGGAAACACTTGAACCGAAAGTTGAGGGTACACCATCCAACTCCCTCCCCTTCTCAAGGATAATGCGGCTGGAACCAGGAACGGATTAAGGTTTAGTGGGGCCTTAGGCCCGGGTAATATTTGGGGCCCCCCTCATACTCTACAAAATCATGAAATTCATAAACAAAATTACATTATTTTTATTATCATATATTCACAAAGATACTTGATCTAACACAGAAAATAATAATATGTGATGATACAATATAGTATATTAACTGTTAAAATGCACAAAAGAAACTTAAAATTAATTATCTCATAACTCCTTAATACCCACACTGCATACCTTCTACGTTTGTACAGGCATACCTTCTGCGTTTGTAAAGTCAAAAATATTCTTAATGCAATAGCAGAATTAGGAAATGTTGCAGCCAAATCGCTGTTAGCCAGTAACTTATACAAAAAAGATAAAAAAATAAAACACAATTTTTTATTGGGTGGACGGCAGGCCCTGTATGGTCAGGGTCCTAGGCTCGGACCTAGGTGGCCTTTGCGTTAATCCGGTACTGGCTGGGATACTAGAAGACATAAAATAATGATGCTCAAGTTGTCCTACAAAATCTTGTTAATTCTGTGCCAGCTTTAGTTCGGGCACTTGTTACTGCAAAAGGGGGGCGACTAAGATACTAATGTATAATGCTTATTTACCTCAGTGCTTCAGTTTTACTCTGTAACTCTGTTTCGAAAACTGTCTGTACCAATAGATAGTGTTGCCAGGTTTTAAATATCAAAATACGGGACATCTTTGGGTTGAACCTTGAAACTTTGATTAACACTCAGTTTGTCCAGTACACACACTCCAAGTATACACTTAAATACTTGTCCTTCACTTAAAAAAGTCACTACTGTCACTGTGCAGTAGTTAAACGTTCACTTTTTATTCCGTCCTTGGTACAGACGTTGTCGGAACAGGCAAAATACTGGATACCTGGCAGTTGTTATCGAAAGTCGTGTGGTTAAAAGATTTCTGTTTAAGGGGAGCTGACCGACTGTTATTTCTGGTTCAGTGAAAGGTCTCTTGTCTGAAGAGGTACGAAAGAAGTCACTATCTCCGGAAAGGTTGTAATAAATACAGTATTATCGTCAGTACATAGTTTGACTGTTCAATGATTAACAAAGTTTAACCATTTTCCTGTATCTGACATAAAAATATGTCATTTTTGCTAATTTTGATATGATGATTTAAAAATGCCAATTCAAAAGTTTCCGTCGCGTCTAGATTTTTAGTTATGACGACTTTGGTTTTTTTATGTAGGGAGGACGGGCCAAGGGCAAATGCCCACAAAAGCGCCCCTCCCGGGCCTCCCATAGAAGAAGAAGAAGAGCCAAAATCAAGGTCCGAGGTTTTCGAGATGCCTAGACACTGCGTTTGAAAGATGGAAGGTCATAGACTGGAGGAAAGATGGATTGAAGAAGATTGTTCCAGAGTTCACCGGTTGAGCAGAGCAATGTCTGTTATAATAGCGATACTAAAGAGAGAGTGAGGTAACATTGCAGCGAAGAGCGATTGAAGACAATCGGTAAGAGGCGGGGAATTGATGAGACTAAAAGCCTTTGATTCCACTCGGTCAAGTGCGGCTGTGTGGGTTGAACCACCCCACACTTGAGAAGCATACTTCATACAAAGGTGGACAAGACTCTTATACAGAGACAGCAACTGAGTGGAGGTGAAGAAACCGCGGAGGCGGTACAGCACACCTAACCTCTTAGAAGCTGTTTTAGAAAGCGAGTATATGTGATCTTTCCAGGAAAGATCAAGAGAAAAGGAAACGCCAAGAATGTTAAGAGAAGAAGATGGATTGAGTTGTGTGTTGTTGAAGGTAAGGGGATAGTTGTGTGGAAGATTGTGACGAGTAGGCAGATGGAGGAACTGAGTTTTTGAGGTATTGAAAGCCAGAAGGTTTTCTCTGCCCCAGTTAGAGATAGCGGAAAGATCAGAGGTCAGGTGTCCCATAGCCGTACTATCCGAATCATGAAGCGACTGCTGTGAGGGACGTTTTGGGAAGCGGGTGGAGAAGTGTGAAGAGTGGAATCATCGTCATAGGAGTGAATAGGACAGGAAGCGCGAATTAAAAAATTATTAATAAGTAAAAGGAAAAGAGTGGGTGACAGGACAGAACCCTGACGAACACCACTGTTAATAGCTTTAGGGGAAGAACAGTGGCCATCTACAAGTGCAGCTATAGATCGTCCAGAAAGGAAATTGAGATGAAGGCACAGATAGAAGGAGAGAAACCGAAGGAGGGCAGTTTGGAAATTAAAGATTTGTGCCAGACTCTATCAAAAGCTTTTGATATGTCTAGCGCAATAGCAAAAGTTTCACCAAAATCCCGAAATGACGATGACCAAGAGTCAGAGAGATACGCAAGAAGATCGCCAGTCGAGCCTCCCTTGCGGAACCCATACTGACGATCTGAAAGAAGATTGTGAGAAGAGATGTGTTTAAGAATCTTCCTATGAAGGATAGATTAGAAAACTTTGGAAAGGCAATAAATCAAAACAATTGGACGATAGTTGGAGGGTTGAGAGTGGTGTCCCTTCTTTGGGACAGGCTGAATGAAAGCCATCATTGACCATAACGCGTTACCAGTTTATACAAGGCCTAGTTGACTAATAATTATGGGCATACGTTTTGAGGAACACGAACTTTATAGTTTTTTATTATAATTATTTTTTTAGCTTAAGCTTATTGTTGTAATTAGGAAATAGTACATATCATAATGAGTTAGTCTTGAACCATGTTTATTGGATTATAATTAGGGAATAGGTGTGTAGGGTCACTGTAGGATAAGTCACGATCTATTATATAACAGCTTCTCTTTTTGCCTTGAATGTTAACAGCAATTAGCAGTTATTTAATAATTTAATGAGTGAAATCTAGTAGTAAAGATAATCTTCACGTCCCTCGACGCCTCTCCGAATCCGCGTGTTAAATTAGTAAGTCTGCGTAATGGCGCATCTCTTTCGCATTGCTAGAAGCTTGGCGGCACCTTTCAGAGGCGGATACACAGCTCGAGCTAGTACGGTTGGGTTTAATGAAACCTTTTAGCCTTACCCACGCGGCTTCTCTTACAATGTTTTTATTTTTAAATTCTAGTTGCTGTCGTGGCGAATATTTATCAGTTGGAAGTGCGTTACTACTGGACTAAATCAATTATTTTCGACAAACTCTGTCCGTTTTGGTTTTTGCCATTCAATAACAAAATTGATTAATTTAATTTCTTGGCGTACGTTAATCAAATATGATTTTTAAAAAATGTTGGAAAAAGTTTTTAAAATAAAAACAATGAATGTATGTTTCCCGTGGTATACTAATTCTTTTCCGGCTTCAGGAAACAGGACCCCCTCCTCCTACACACACACACACACACCACACACACACACACACACACACACACACACTCTTTTGGGTTAGTTAAAAATCATTCGTGTCTCCCACGTTTGTCCAAAATAATTATTATGTTTTCACCAAGAAATTGAGTTCTTTATCGTCATACTCCTTTTGAGTTCGACAAATATGTTATGTCTTTACAGGACGACGTACATCAACCAAAATTATGTCTACAATCTGTTGCTAAGTTGTATGTTCATTTGTAGTTGTTACATCTCGGGGTGACTAGTTAGTAAACTCGCTACTACATCAATTAGCAATAGTACTTAATAATTCCTATTCACACACACACACAACATATATTATATAATATATAATATATATATATATATATATTAGCCCTATGCCAATACGAAATATACTGCAATATAAAGAACAATTACTAAGATTCATTAATTCCCTTGTGCTAATTGCAAGGCGAGTTATATGCGGGCAGACAATCCTGTACTAACTGAGAGAGAAGAGCGACAGACGCAAAGGAAGTTTTCGCAAAACCAGTCGACGGTGTGTAATTAAGCCAAAATACTCGCCCAAATGTAACAACCCGATAAAGTTTTCCCATCCAACATAATTACAAATAATTTTACAATAGTTTCAGATCGTTGAATATAATAATATATATATATATATATATATATATATATATATATATATATATATATATATATATTCTTTATATTCTTGAACGAAACTTTTTATACAGTTGAACAGACTAATAAAACCAACCAATCATTTCCTCGCAAACCACTCGCAACGTATCTATCTGCCCAACTAACCCTCTGCTATTACAGTCATATCCGTCTGTCTCCGCTGCGCTAGAAATGGTTTTGTAGATATGGACAATGTCTCAAAATTTATAATTTATGGAGTACAATATTTCATTCCATTAATTTTAAATGTAGGAATGTCTTTGCCATATTGGGGGAAAGAATTATTTTTATTTTAATCTTTCGTTTTAATATTTTCTTTGAGATTGATGATGGAAAAGGTGGATTTTCGAAACGTTTCGTTGCTTTAAGAATATATATATATATATATACAGTATATATATATATATATATCCTTGGTTTACTTCTGCCCGAATTGTTCATTCTAATGGAGGTCAAGCTTGTTGTTCCACCTTAGACCAACAGCTTTACGTACAATCCGAACCACGATCCATCACAGGTGGTCGGGTGGTCGCCCAGACTCGACCTCCCGATTAGCAGTCCAACGTTATTAACCGCTAGGCTACCTAGTGTGCTCATTTATCTACCAACCAATTTTTTTTGTCCAAAGGTGAACAACTAACCGCCGACTGCCGTTGTCGGTAATCGAACCCTGGGCCGGTGGATTCGTAGTCAGCAGTGGTAACCACTACACCATCGAGGTGCATTATATACACAGACTCGTATATAAGATTGCTAATATGTAGTTTTGGGGCTACCAGACGTTTTAGTCGAGCTACGCCCACTTCTTCTCATACCAATGATGGTGGATCTTACGTCCCGGTTAGGCATACGCTAGATTAGGTGGTAGCAAAAAAATGGTTAGTAATTTTCTGCGTCATCAACTTTCACCCAATAGGGGACCACGGACGTAGCTTTTGACTTTGGCCTCCCCTAAAAGTGTGATCTCATATATATATATATATATATATATATATATATATATATATATATAATATACACGTTTCTTTGCAAACATTAACTTTAATTTATAATTTCCCGTCATTTTAAACCTTATCCCTATTACAACTCCATCCTGATTCAAAATGCGATCTCCATTTTGTTTCTCCCCTCACATCCCCTTATACTTCCTCCATATAACCTCTTCGGAGTTCTGTTAGAAATAGTTTTCCTTCCTATATTTTTTAATCTTGTAAATAAAAAGCGTCCCGTCTAAATTCTCCGAACTCTCGTACACACACTTTTATATCCTTCGCAATATTTTTGTCTTCGTGTCTTTTAACGAAAACGGTCGAACGCATCCCCCCCCCCCGTTCCTCTAAAAAAAAAAATCCAAAATCTCATTTTTCAATCCCCCCATTCTCATGAGGCAGCATGGTAGGGGAATATCATCCTCTTTTTCCCCCATTCCCCCTTTTCCCCCCATTCCCCCTTTTCCCCCATTCCCCCTTTTCCCCCACTTCCCCTTCCCCTACTTCCCCTTTCCCCACTCCCTCTTCCCCCACAACCGAGTTTACGAAAACTCCTTTCCTAAATCTTTTCAATTTTCTGCTCATAGATCTTTATTCTTTAGTTTTTTACGAGTTCATTACTTTTTGTTCTGACAATTTATTGGCATAATTTTATACCAATCTTATTTTTTTTTCTTGTCTCTCTTTCTTGTTGTTGTTGTTGTTTATTGTAAATTGTGTTCAATGTCTTAGTTTCCCTTCGTTAAAGGTTAATTTTTTATAATTTTTAAGCCAATAAGTTCATTTATGATTAAAGCGATCTATTGATAAGGACTTTAGTAATTTTCCATTATGAAGAAACTGTTTGAGTTTAGGACGAGTTTAGGACGAGTTTAGGACGAGACGTTTGTTACCAATTACAGACATACAAAAAGAATTGAATTATTTATGCTTTAATTTTGTCTTACGAGGAGTTATTAGTTTCTCGCTCTTGTCTCTTTGTCTCTCGTGGACAAGAGATGATCTTTAGCTTCCCTCAACTTTTCCAACTCATAACCACAGAGTACAGAGCATTTTAAATCCAACACGAGTGATTTTCGTGGCTGTTACGAAAACGGGGGTACCTAATATGACCTCGCTAAATTAATGGAAGAGAGGTACCTATAACCCGCCATTTAATAACTTAGAATCGAACTAGAAATACAACCTCTCTAAAATTAGTGGACAGATCCCGACACAACCTATTCTTATATAAGATTTTTGTTGCAGTGAAATTGGTAACCACTAATACTCGCGTGCACTGTGGAGAAAATCTGAGGATTTCAAATTAAGCTGATTGATGGACATTGGACAATCAAAATGAAAAAACCTTGTTGTGTAGATCTTTAAATGGACATATCAAACATTTAGTGTATATATACGAGTGTATATATACACACACACACACACACACACACACACACTATGATATTTTCAGGGTTCAGGTTCAGGATCGACCTGCGGTCAACCCCTCTGCAGCATCCCACCTCATTTGTGGGATTTGGTGGAGGATGGAATTGTTTTCCGATCTCCTCCTGCCCCCGCAGCCAACCACGCATGGCTGGTTAGGGACTTTACACAGGAACCTATCCAGCTAGTTCTTGAAATTATTCAGGGTGGTGTATTGGAGATTTCTCAGTTCTTTGGGCGGTACATTAAAATGTTTTGGGCCTCGTATTCCGAGGGTATTTCCTATCCTCATTTTCATGGCCTCCTGTCCCCATCATAGCTGGAACCGTAATAAAAACTCTGCCTCTTCTCTCATTCCAGTTTGTTTCTATTTCATTTCTAAGGTTAGGGACAAAACTCTCGAGTATTTTCTATATGTATATTATTGTGTACCGCTCGCATCTTCTTTCCAGAGAGTAGAGTTTCAGGGATTGTAGTCGAGACCAGTAAGCTTCACCATTAGTTTCCTCTTAGACGTAAAAGTCCTTTGTATGGCTTCTGTGTTCGCAATGTCTCGTTTTCTGTATAGGCTTGTGAGTACTGAGCAATACTCAATTATTGGTAGGACTAGACTCTTCCATAATTTTAGCATGATGTTTGATTTTTTGTCATGAACATTCTTCAAGATGATTCCCATTATTTTTCTAGCTATTGTAATTTGAATGTTATAGTGTTCTCTGAATTCTGCACCCGACAACATTATTACTACAAGATCTCCGAATTGTGGGTTTGGTGGTATCTGTTTGGCTTGCAGATTTTTGTACCCTTTGTTCTATAATACCTTGCTTATTATCATATCTTGGAAGTTGGAATTTTTCTTCGTTGATCTTCATATTGTTGTCTTCTGTCCACTTAAATAATGTTTCAGTGCTTTAGCAAAGTCAACATCACAATGTTTTCAATATTTTCTTCTGATGGTGTAATAGCTGTGATAGGTATGATAGGTCCTATCATCATTTGTAATGTTACCATAAAATTACGGTACTTGACATATACAGGGTGTTCGGAAAGTCACTGTGCACTTATATTTATTTAATAGCATACAATAGTATAACATTGCATATATGATAGAGGTTATGGATGGGACCATCAGAACTTATAAAAGGTGTTGAAAGTGATGTCTTTTAACAGCAATACAGACCTGGACCCCGTCTTATTTTATTTTGAAACACCTTTGTCAGTTCTTCTTTTGAAATGGACCTTATGGACGCAGTTATTGCAGTTTTCAGGTCATCAAGCGTGAGTGGACGATCTCGATTATATAAGTGTACAGTGACTTTCCGAACACCCTGTATAACTTCATTTTTCTTCCATCTTATGAATGGAAAATTAAAATCTCCACAAATTAAAATATTTGATGCTGAAGTGCCAAGTAATTTTAACATGTTTTCTATTTCATTTGTAGCGAATTGGAATTTGTCGTATTTGGTGGTCTGTAGACGTTCATAATGGTTAGGTTCAGTTCTTTTACTTCTAAAATAATAATTTCGACTATGCTATTTGATTTGCTTACCTTAACCTCACATATGTATGTTTTTCACATAGATACAACACCTTCCCCCTCGTCTAGCAACTCTATCTGCTCTGTATATGCTGTAGTCCAGTATTGCTATTTCATTATCCTCGATGCAGTTTTCACAGCCTTTTTTGCACTTACGTAAGTGTGTTTCCGTTAGGCATATGGTATCTATGCTGGTTTGCAGAGCTAAATTTTGCACGTATTGTAATTTGCAGTCTGCATGGTCAGTATACAGGCTTTGTATATTTGTGTATAATAAATTTATAGGGTTTCTAAACTTCGTGCTCGGCTTTTCTAGATAATGGTCATTTCCTGGTTGATGTTGTTGATTCTTGTTTGAGAGTACTCGGGGCTACGGCTCTTGATACCATTGTGGATGTTGTATTAACGGTGGGCAGGGTGCCCGTTTATCCCTTAGCTGTTCGGGAACCGCGGATCCGCAGCTGGAGGTGTGCTTAGGGGTTGAGTAAAGTGAAGTTCTGCAGGTTTCTCCTAGAAATTTTTTGCATTTTAAGAAGCGATTTCATTAGTCCAGTAGACTTTTTGATGATATTTGAACCATTTTTTGATACGTCCAATAAAGAGATACGTCCAATAGTGCTATATGTGATTAATGGGCCACTAATGAATGCGTTAAACCCAAATAGGAAAATAGCACAAAATATATAGCGTGTATAGCACAAAATGTATAGGAAAATAAATAGCACAAAATGTATAAGTAGGCTAACCTTCAGCTAAAGTTGGCAGTAGGCAAAGTAACTAAGCATAGTAAGGAAATTCTTGCTAATATCAACAGTATATTACAAAGAACATATCCGAGACAGTTGGAATAAAGTCACCATACCATGGAGTACAATTACAAGTACAAGTTAGAATTATAAGTACACTTAAACCCTCGCTAATTCGTGACCGTCGGGGCTCTGGCCTAATCGAATTACTAAAAATCACGACGGCGCCAAAAGATCACGAAACAGTCAGACAAAACGAATTATGAATTACGAAATAGTGGGAGTTTAGTTTACTTATAATTCCAACTTGTACTCGTAATTGTACTCCATGGTATGGTAACTTTAATCCAACTGTCTTGGAATGCAATAGGGTAGGCCGGGGCAAAGCTCACCACCCTTTAAGGTTTAGAACTTTAGATAATAATGCAAAGTGTCTGACCCGCAATCATGTCGTATTTGACAATTAAAGCTATCTTGGACAATTGTCTTCCATTGACTATACGTACATTGTTGCAAAATTGCATTTGTCTTTATACGCAAAAATTAAGATTTTCAAAAGTTAAGATCATGCCTGGCCTGAAATTGTACACGATCGTGGTGGTTTGTACGGGAACCAGGTTCCCACGTTCCCGCGTAAACGGGCACCCTGACGGTAAATGGTGTTGAATAGGAGGGTGATGTATGTAATGCTGGAGTGCGTATATCTGCGAAGTTCTGTCTCTTCACATTAGAAGGAACAGTTGTGCTTTTATCATTCACATTTCCTAACAAAAACTAACCTTCATTGCCACTGCCATTACTTTTATTTAGGATGTTAGCTATTCTTTCTCCTTTTCTTTGAGTATCTTTAATGTGAAAATATGGCCTCTCCATATTTAGCCATTTCTTTTTTCTCTAATTAACTGTCTGCACATAGAAGGGTGGAAATAGCAGTAGTTTGTTCCGTACCTGCAACTTCCATTCATCTTGTAAACATTCTTATGGGTGACTGTCAGAATTGGAAACGAGTCAGCGGGTCAGTCACGGGGTCTGCGGGTCACTTGGAAATGAATTCAAGGACGGGTCGAGGTGGGTCACGGATCATTAGGTGAATTTTAAAAATTCGTATGTTTTTGCGTGTCGACAGTTTTTAGTCATAGTTACATATCAGTGTGTCATAGCATACCCGTATAGCTTTACACTAAAAGCTAAAATGCAGTTACGCAGTAAGGATTAAGCCATAAAAACAGTAAAACCAGACAGATGAACACACATAAGTAAATAACTACAGAGGTTGCCAGAGTCACGAAAACTTCAAACAAACTTCCGCTTAAATGCAAAACTTATACGTATTTGCCAATTTAGCGATATTTTAGTTAATTTAACAATACGAGACTCCAGAAGACCTAATGTCGCTTAACTTCGCTGATCGACGGGAAGAGCTGTTATGATTAACCGACATTGGCCATGACTCTTCTTAGCCCTCAAATTATATAATAACTTAGGAATTAAATACACGATTATCACCTGGAAAAATGCTTTATAAAAATAAAATTATCCTTTATTCCTTTTTATTTATCTTAACTATTATTTAACTACATTATTATTATTATTATTATTATTATTATTATTATTATTATTATTATTAGTGAGAAATTTAGGATAAATTTCTGATTTGATGCATTTTTTGAGAAATTTTCTCCAAATTTCTAAAGGAATTTCTCACCCATTCAGAAATTTTCTTCAGAACAAAAATTAAATGAAAAACAAACAAAACTATCGCTTTAGATATACAGGGTGTCCCATAAGTCCGGTCTCGTAGGAAAATTTATTTTAAAGTAGATTTACAAAACTAATACTCGTACATTGGAACTAAAACAAATGTTCAAATTGATGTCTTATTTTGGGACCTTTTTTTTTGTTGCAGGTAGAATAACACGCAATAGCAAATGTGGAAGCGAGTTACACTTCTGAGGACAGGTCCTCCGGAGGACTTTTCCTCACGAGTGTAACTCACTGTACCAAAAAAAGGTCCCAAAACAAGACATCAATTTCAACATTTGTTTTACTTCTAACTAGCGGAGCGACCCGGCGTTGCCCGGGTGGAAGTTGAATGCTTTTGGCTTGTTTCAAAACATTAAAATAAAAAAGCAAAGCAGATTGTAAAATGTTGTTGTATTTTCTTGACTTTCTACATAGCTTTTACAAACAAAGTCAACAGTTGAAGTAAACAACCTTATGGAAATTCTGACATAATCAGCGCAAAATATTCTAAGTCAAAGCTTCGAAGTAAACGACATTCGCAGTCTTTCCTCCAGGAGCAAGGATGAAGAGATTGTTTGGACAGCTCACCCTTGAGCAACCAACGTAAAGCTGACCGTGTAAGAAGCATGGAGATATCAGATTCAGTCCAGCAATCTTCAAGGATTGCCCCTGTGCCTTGTTGATGCTCTTCGCGAAACTGAGTCGGACAGGGAATTGTAAACACTTGAACTCGAGGGGTAGATCTGTTGGGATGATCGGGATTCTTGGAATAAATACGTCCTCACTCTTGGAATTGCCAGACATGATCGTCGCTCAATGACATGAGGCAAGAGCTGCTTCACAGCAAGTCGCGTTCCAATGCAGAGTTTGGGTGGGTCCTGATTTCTCAAGAGTATTATGGGCGCTCCGACTTTGAGCTCGAGTTTGTGAGGAGGTACGCCAGGTAGCTCGAGGGAATTGAGAAACTCGATCGGGTATTGGACAGCTTGGGGTGTGTCTGGGATTGTATCGATCGACTTGTAGAGTTGGATCTGTCCAGGAATTTGTAGGAGCAGCTTCGAATTGTTTTCATTGACAGCAACATTTTTCGGGGCAAGGATCGCTCTTTCACAAAGCCACTTGTGGTTATTGCACCATGTAATGCCATTATTGCACCATATAATGCCATTCTAGAATGTTTAGAGGGAAAAGCGGAAAAAAGCGAAAACATTCTGAAAATTTCATAAAATCAGTACAAAACGGCCTCCAGTGACCTCGTGGCGGTCATCTGATCTCATCTGAACCCCCTAAATTGACCATATCCTATAACTTTTAACTTCATGAGCAAGTCCAAATTTGGCCTCTTAAGCCGAGAAACGGCAAAAACGGCCTCCAGCGGCCTCAGATTACCTCGGAGGCCGACGTCACATAGCCTATGTTCCTCCCCGGCCTCAGTTACCTCTATCCCCGAAGTCTCATCCAAATCTGGCCAGTGGTTTGGCCGGCCATAAGTAACAAATTTCGCAGTTCAATCGTTACAACTATTAAAATAGATGTATTACTTTTGTAAATTTAATTTAAAATAAATGTTCCTTTGCGACAGGATTTATGGGACACCCTGTATATATCTTAATATCTTTGACGTAAAACTGATTATAAATTTTTTCTTAAAAAAAAAGTGCCAAAATGCTAAAATTATTTTCTCTGTGAAATTTAGTATTACAAATTTTATAGTTTAACATTTTCTTGAAAGTTTAATGTTCTTTCCTTTGGACCTTCATTTTTGGCACTCATCTACTTCTATGAGGGAGGGAGGGGGGGGCAGCGTTTCTCCTGGCATTTGCTATTGGCCCTTCGTTCTTGCATAGATGTGGACTCACACATTTGTATTTTATAAATTAACAATGTTTAAGAATCATTCCAGTTCGGTATATTTGGTGTTTATTTGTGGATTATTTTCTTTACAATTTCTCTAAAAATACATTATTATTATTTATTTAGATACTTATATATATATATTTAGACCTATATATATATTAGGGTGGACCTTATTTTTCGAAATTGCAAATTTCACCGTCTCACTCCTTAATATATTCCATTTGACAAAAAAACAAAATGTGCAAAATCTCAAGTAATTATAAATATTCTTATTGGTGCCGCACAAGGACTCAAATTTAGTTAATTATTGAAACATAAATACATGAATTTTTTATTAGCGTTCCATTATAAGGGCAAATAACAGCAGTTAAAGAAGAGCATAAACTAAAATAGACATTGACTACTGATTAAGTAGAAACTGAATTGAACTAAACATTTTAGGACTGAAAGCATAGTAAATTTGGCCTAGTAGGGATGGTTGCTTATGAGGCCTCCCTAGATATTAATTGATTTTAATAAAACTTATTTGGTACACGTTTTATATTAATAGGAAAAAAAATGCGGGGGTGAGACCCCCAAATTTTGGTTGATTGGGTGGTCCTTTATGCATAAGAACCAACCACCCAATCAACCAAAATTTGGGGGTCTCACCCCCGCATTTTTTTCGAAATTTGCAATTTTGTAAAATAAGGGCCACCCTAATATATATATATATATATATATATATATATATATATATATATATATTGATGATTGGTTAGATTAAGTTGGAATATTTTCGTGTTTTAACAAAAATATCACGACTCAACCCAACCAATTGTCAATTTGTGGCAAGTGTTAAAAAAAGTCTGGGGTCCGGGATAACAGGAAAGTACCTTTTATTTATTATTATTATTAGCATTATTATTATTATTACAGAAGAGAAATTAGCCTTTATTTTTCCTCAGAGTTTTCAAGCCTTTACCAATTTTCTAAAGACTTTGTTGCTCACATTTTGTGAAGAATATTATTGGAATAAAAACACAATTGCTGTGAAATATTCATTCCACTGTTTCGTTTAACACTTCAGGCATTGTCAAGGAAATAACATATTAACTAAAAATTATCATATAATATAAATAAGTTATAAGAAATAAAGGAATTAATATATAAAGTTTTTTCAAATTCAGCCAAATTGAGAAGTTTGGTTCAGATTCACTCGATCTGGTGCATCACTTTTCGAAGTAACACTAATTTCAGGTCAAATTAAATAATTTTTTAGGTTAATAATACTATTAGACACCTTCTTTAATAGTACTGTTAATCTAAAACGCGACTCCACCAGAAAATGGAAGGGCGGAGTCAGACACTTATATTTGGTTAGGCCTGGTAGGTGAATTTGTTTATTTAGGTAGGCCTTCTCTGATTAGAAGTCTCTTCCACCCTTACAGATGAATAATATTGATAATTATCATTATAAAGTAATTAATTATCATTATAAAGTAATTAATAACCACATTTTATTGACTTTCTCTCTGCAAAAACCTGTAGTTTTAAGATTTGGAGTCGCTTCACTAATATTTTGGAATCTGCCCTCTTTTTATTAAAATCTCTGCGTCATTGGCAAACTTCTCATACTGGAATAGCGATATCATTACTGTCAGTACAGTAAATATTGTAATTAATTATAATTAATTACTGTAATGCTCATAGGCGTATGAAGCGGGGGGTCTGGGGGGCGGCAGCCCTCCCCTCAGGACTAGGGAATTGAGCATTTTCAGGGCAAATACTGAAATTTTCAGGGCAGATTTTTCCTGACATTCCTTTGGGTTTTTCTTTTTACTTCTTGAGGTGAATTAATTACTTGCTACTATACTTATAGTTAATAATTAAAACGTAAGTTGAGGACTTACTGAATTCTTTATCAACTGCAATGCCGTAGTTTTGCTTCTCATTTAGAAATGTTGTAGCAAAATTTCATCTCATTTTTTAAATTGTAAAGTTTTTATATAAAAAAGGCTTTGTTACTCATACTACACATAGTGCTTATACGGAAATCAGGGCACCCTGAAAATTTTTAGGGCAAATTTTTTCCGCCCCCGACCCCCAGTAAAGTGCCATCCCATACGCTTATGGCAGTGGTCGGCGAACTTTTTTGGGTATTACCCCAAAATATATTTGTGTACAACGATATTACCCCCTAGACTTGAAATTATTTGTTCGAAAAAAATATAACTTTGATAATTAGCCTCGCTTATTAAATAATAAATTTTTGTGCAATTTTATTTATATGTTTATTGAGCCTTCATTACCCCCGAGATTTTCATTTTTACCCCATTTGGGGTAATTTACCCCGGTTCCCCGACCCCTGGCTTATGGTAACGCTTCTTAAGACTTTACAAAACTGTTGAGAGAGGTCGTTATTTCATACTTGACAGAGTGTCTTTCTCTTTTCAACAAGTACAAAATCAATTGTTAAAAAGGAGATCAAGAAATGAGTGTCAAATATATTGAAAAGCAAACTTACTCTTTGTAAACAAATGTTTTTAGTTTTAAGTACCTCACACACTAAACAAATAATATATTAGGGATGTTCCGGATATCCAGTAATATCTGTACGATTGTTTACAATAAATTGAGGAAGGAAGGAAAAAATAAACAGATCTCAATTTACAAATTGATTTATTTTTATCAACTGATGTCTTCCATGGCTTAAAGTAAGCACTAATTACATTATCCATGTTAGGCTAATTTTAAAAAAGTACTAATAAATTGAGAACATAACTTCCTATTTTGAAACTCCAAAAGGAAAATTTTTTCCATTTTGGGCTGCGCCGTGAAAGACGCACCTTAATTTTGGAAAGGTAAATTCAAGAAAAAAAGTTTTTGATGCACTTTATTGTTAATAGAATGGATATGTAAAATTCAATACAAAGAAAACCCAAAAGCCAATAAAGAAAGATAATCTGATTATTACTCTTATTATTTGTTATTAATCAACTTCAAATTCATTACTGACATTATCATTATTATCCCCATCATCATAATCATCATCATCTTCACTTGTATCACTGTCACTCTCATACAATAAATGATCTTCAGTGCCATCCATTGCATTACTTATACTACATTTTTTAAAGGACTTGACCACAATTTCAGTCTTAACATCATGCCATGACTTCAGCACCCATTCACACACTTGTGCTATTGATGGACGTTTCATCCTTCCCCACTTTCGGCTTCTAAGACGCAGGGCGATTTTTTAAGGTATTTATAAGGAAAAAAAGTGCGTCTTATAAGCCGACAAATACAGTACATGATAAAGAGGCTTTTCTGCATTTTCAGAAGACAAAAGATTCCTATTATCTGAACAGCTTCACCTTGCAGAACTAAAAAGTTTGAGTAAGCTGAGCTGGGAAGGCACTCCAGTATTTTAATTGCCAAAATTTTAAATTCAGCTGATTACCTTTTTATAGGAATTTCTAGGTGCGTCACCTCTAGTTAATGTTTATCGCTTCTATGGCGTCGTCGTCTTTTTCTGTATGCTTCTCAATTAGTTCCTGTATGACACAATCTATACTCTGCATTTATCATTTAATATTTTTCTGATGTTTTCTTTGCAGTTACTAAATTTTGCGGTCACTCTTTTTCTCTTCTGGAACATTATCTCTCTTGTCTCTCGAACCTGCTTCTCTTTCCTCTTTGTTGCATTTTTGGAACATGTCTTTCCACAATTTCCAGCGTCTTCTCTTCCTAAGGTCATTAGCATCTCTTTCGTTGTCTTGGCCTTGAAGATGGTTTTCCAGTCTATTGCTTCCATGCTGGATGCAACAACTTCCCAGTTCATAGCTTTGGAGTGAAAATTAAAAAGTTCGAATTTGCTTCTTTCTATAGTGCGTGTTCTTTCCCTTTCTGTTGCTTTTATATTGGTTGTTATTTCAATAATGTTGTGAGCAGATATTATACTGTAGTTGGGGGTATTTCTGTGCTATCAATTAGGTTGCTGTTGTTTGTGAATACCAAATCTAGGCAGTTGTTTCTTGTGTTAACATAAATTCATCGGCTAGAGCTAGGAGCATTTTTGCCTGATCCTGGTCTTCCCGTGTGGCCCCCTTGTTTTGGTGTATACATATGCTTTTTCTTATCCTTTGATATTTCATAAATGGAAAATTAAAATCACCACAGAGAAAAATATTTGGGGTTGGAGAGTGTAGATCTTTTACCCAGTTTCTTACCTCTGTAATGGAATCTGAAAATTTTGAGGTTGGCGTGTTTGTGGGTCTGTACATTACAATTAGTACCATATTTAATTTTTCAATTTTTGCTGCTACACATTCTACGTAGCTGTTTGAGGTACTTATAACCATTTCTGCTATGTGCCTTTCGCGTGTGTAAATAGCACATCCTCCTTTGCGCCGAACTGTTCTGTCGGCTCGGAGTATGTTATAGTTGTCAATTTGTATTTCTTTTTTGTCAACAGAAATTTCAGTTTTCACAGTTCGCCTGGCACTCCTTTAGATGGGTTTCCGTGAGGCATGCAAAGTCTGCTCCGATTTCTTGCATAAGTCCTTTCTAGTATGTGACTTTGTCTGGGGAATGGTTTGATTTAAGGCCCTGAATGTTGGCTAGAATTATTTTTATTTTTTCGCTATCGTTTTAACATTTATACAGTTCCGATTCGTTTTCCAATGGTGGTGCCTGTTTCGTTGCCTTGTGAACCTGCAAGAATTTTCCTCTCTATCTTTTTCGATACCTGTTGTCCCGATATCGCATGAAATGTCTTTGTGTATGCCTTCTGTACGGCTCTCGGATTCCTGTATTTGTCAGTTGACTTTGTATTTGCTGGATGGTATTTAGCAGTTGAATTGTGTTGGCTACGTCTAAAAAATTGGTAGCCCTCTTTGATGCTGGTTTTTTCTGCTCACCTGTCGCGTACCTTTGAGGGTGGTGATGGTAACGGCATTTTTGTCCGTATTTGCACCTCCCATATCTTGCATAGGTGTTGCAGAGAATAAGATAGTGGAACTTGCACTTGTTTACAAATTTGCAATATCCATTTGTGTAATGTGTGTTACATAACGTGGGATGTGCATAGATGCATTGTCCATGTCCATCCCGATATCTGCAGTGCTCTTTTGCATAGTATTTTCTACGCTTCTACTTCTCGTCTGTTTATTTCCTGTTTTTAATTTTGGTCATCTTTTTATTATTATTATTTTTATCATTATTATTTTCATTATTTTCATTATATTTACTATTATTATTGTAATTTCTTACGTGTCCAATGCTTGTCGGTCGTTTATTTTCTACGTTTTTTGTTTTTATCTTTTTAGCATTTTCCTCTTTGGGCAGTTTTACCATATCGCAAATTTTACTTATCTTTTCTTTCTTTTTATATCTTCATTCCGTGTTATATGGAGAGCGCAAGAAAGCAACTCGCTCCTCCACCAGGCCAGACCTAGAGGCGGGGCCACCAGCTTGACCTCCGTGTGAAGAGAGACCAACGCACGAAACAACATAAGGTTCATAAGTTATATTTTCATTTGTTCTTCTCTCTCATCCTTCCGGTTTTGCATTGGGACATTTCGGGACTCTTGTTTCCCCATTATTCCCTCCTTTTCCGTAACAATCGTATTCGTATTCTCCATTTCTTTAAATACACAGCAAAAGAGTTTACAGTCTGTGTACGTGCGTCACACAGAAATTTGATCCCCCGCTATTTGTTTGGCGTCCGACACTAGGGATATTTTTCTGTCATACCAATTCATACAGATAAAGTGCCGCAATCTTTGACAGAAATCACACCTGATTGCCACATTTTCAATCGTTTCCAAATTAACAAATTGCAAATTAGGTGAGAATTTGAACCCATGGTCATGCTATTCATTAATTGCCGTCGTCGCTCAAAAACGAGAGACACACACACACACACACACACACAATTTTTTCTTTTCTTTTTCCTTTCTTTTGCTGGGTGTCGGTCCCGAGGGTTTTATGACCTTTGCGTTTTATGACCCTTTTCGTGCCTTGTTTCAAACTTTTCTCGAATGCCAACTGTGTTAAGATTTAAATATATACTTTAAACTGGTGATAATTTGTGTAAACTGTATTGCACTTTCTTAATTTTAATGAATTTTACTTTATAATTTATATGCACGGATTCACTGATACTTTATACACTTTCGGGTGTAAACAGAATAAACCGCTGAGAAATTATTCCCTTCTAATTTGGATATTAATACAGAGAGAGAAACAAAGCGTCCATTCTCCACGAGGTACAAACAAACTATATATAGGTACAGGGTGTCCGAGAATTATCTGTACAATTTTTGGCTGTTATTAAAAGTCAACCATGAAGTGTAGAAATTCCAGTGTTGTCCCATTTTACAGAGAATCTCATTAAGTTTTTTCTGATACCAAGTTTTGACAAGTTTTTTAGAAATTCCAGTGTGTCCGAAAATTATCTGTACAATTTCATCTTTTAATAAAATTCTTGATAACACACGTAAAATTCCTAAACAAGATTATTTAGAATCTGTATTTTCAAGTTTCTTTTATTAAAGTAACGTTGTTACAAACATTCGATATGTGCACCATCAGTGATTCGCAAAACATCCAATCGATAATCCAAATGTTGCCATGTACGCTGCAGCATATCCACATCAATTCGCTCAGTAGCAGCTGTGATTCTTGCTTTTAAATCATTAATGTCTGTCACCCGCGTACAAAAAAGAAAAAACTTGTCAAAACTTGTTATCAGCAAAAACTTAATGAGTTTCTCTGTAAAATGGGACAACACTGGAATTTCTACACTTCATGGTTGACTTTTAATAACAGCCAAAAATTGTACAGATAATTCTCGGACACCCGGTATATATAAATAAATAAATAATCACAGCTATTAGATTACCAGGAGAAAATATTGGAAACACTGTGTCGAGGACAAAACATAGATGTAATATATACTGACTTTGCTAAAGCCTTCGATAAATGTGACCATGGAATTATAGCACACAAACTTAAGGATACAGGAATTGCTGGGAAGCTAGGAAGGTATATATTTAATTTCTTAACACAAAGAGTGGTGGTAAGTGGAGTCAAATCGGAAGTCTTGGAAGTAGAGAGCTCTGTCCCACAAGGGGCAGTATTAGCTCCCTTGCTGTTCATAATAATGATTGCGGATATTGATGTAGATATCAATGACAGTATTGTATCATCTTTCGCAGATGACAGAAAGATATGGAAGGAAATATTGAACGAAGGTGACATAGAAAAATTACAAAACGATATTGAAACATTATTCCAGTGGGCAGAAGACAACATTATGAAGTTCAACGAAGAAAAATTCCAACTTCTAAGATATGGTGTAATAACAAGGAGCTACAGAATAAAGGATACAAAACTCCGCAAGCCAGACAGATAACACCAAATCCACAAGTCAGGGATCTTGGAGTAATAATGTCGTCGGATGCAGAATTGAGAGAGCACTTTCACATCAAAATTACAACGGCTAGAAAAATAATGGGAATCATCTGGAAGAGCTTCCGCAGTAGAAAAGCAAACATCATGCTCAAATTATGGAAGAGTCTAGTCCTCCCAATAATTGAATATTGCTCAGTATTCACAAGCCCATACAGAAAACGAGACATTGCGAACATTGAAGCTATACAAAGGACTTTTACGTTTAATCAGGCTGCAATTTACACTGCATGCGTTTTCGTACGATCAAATCTTTTGACGAATTCGGGCGTATTCATCAGAATTCGTACGAACTGATCAAGCGTATACAATCGAATAGAAGCGGTTACAGTACATAATACTCGTATGCAATCGTCAGATTTCGTCCGAACACGTCCGTTCGCGTTTTCTGATCAAACTATTTTTTTTTTGTTCGTCAGAACTTTTTTTCAGTGTCAATTTGATATCGTGAAGGTCAAGATGGACTGTGATAAATTAATTGCACATGTTCAAGAAAGACGTGAATTGTGGGATTAAAAGCGCAAATCATACTCTAATCGAGATATTGTTAAGACTGTGGATTAGGCCGGGTCGAAATTTTATATTGAAAAGGTACATATTGTGAGGGGTTTGAATGGAACACAGGAACCCCCTCATAAATTATTTTCGCTGTTTAAAGCCTCTAGTCCTACCCCTGGTACAATTTTTCACTTTTTGACCCATATTGAAGAATATTCCATTTATACGAGACTTACTCTACATTCAGGCTTTTTGATGACATAAATCTTTATTAAGTATAATATTTTATTTAATAATGTACAGTATTAGGAAAATTAATTAAGTACAACAATATATTCAGAAGAAAAATTAGAGGCATAATAAATGTGCTAAAATTCAATTAACTTTTTCATTGTTCCTTATCACATCAAAAGGGAAGAAATTTTCAATATCATTAGGAAATTTTTTTCATATGGTTCTTACTCATTCCATTGGGCCTTCCATTCAAACTTGGGCAGTTTTCACCTTGATTCTAATGAGTTTAAGATAAACTTTTGACGGTTGTCATATCCTATTCTTTCCTGACATGCCTTTGTTACTAGGTTCACTGCCCTTTCCACACTTTGACTGTGGCATGGAAAAAAGCTATCTCCAGTGGCTTACATCGAGCCTGTAGTAGCTCATCGTCGCTAAAATTGTTTAGCAGCGGTGGAGGAGTAATGATCTCTTTTTGCCAATCGATCATCTCGGTGTAGTCAGTAGATTGGAAATTGAGGGTTCGAGGCAACTCAAAGTTTCTGGTACCTGAAAATCCTGTTCTTGAAAGGATGATTTTCTGAATAGCTTGCTCCCTAATTTCTAGTCTCTTGTCAGTTACCATTGATATGAGTATTTTTTCTGGGTGGGCAAAGTAGGCGTTATTCTTTAATACTGGTTTTATGATTGATCTATGTTGTTCATCTAAATTTCGAAGCAAGCACATTAAATGCCAAAAGTTATATGCACCATCAGTTGCATTAGGATGAGATTTTATCCAAAACCATCGTGGAGCGTAGAACTGCATAATCTTGACTATATCTTGAAGGTTTTTATCAGGATTTAGCGTTGATATATATAATCGAAGGACCCTGTTGGCTAGAGTTAGCCAGCGAGCATGGTGAAGGGTACCTGGAGATTGAGTGGACAGATCTTGAGAAGTGTCTCCAGTTTGCACTACCAGACACACATCATAGAGATATCTTTGATCACTGCTTAGTTCCTTCACAACATTTGTTGGAATTTCTTTAATGTTCCCCTTTACGCGAGAATATTTGACTACCTCCAATTTTGTTAAATCTGTTTTCAGTTTATTCCCAATTGAAACCACAAAAGTATTTGGACCTGTTGTTTTACCATCAATGGGTTTGTACACGTCCATAAAAGGCAGCTCATTCAAATACAAGAGGCACACCAACCACTGTACTGGTCTGTTAAGATGAATTTCAACCAGTTTTATGGCTCCACCAATTTTTCATGTATTTACAGGAGTACCATCACACAGTAAAGCTTTGATATATCTGTGCTGTTCGAATCTGTAATAATAGTTATCAACTCTTCTGCTATGCAGCGAGCAGTTCCATTATCTGGTGTGACATGGTCTACATAGATGCTTCCAGGTTCTTTCACAATAACATAGTGTTCTTCTTTTATCTTTCCACTTTTAGTTAATGTATCTTTCCTTCCATCAAATCCAAGGCACTCCATCTTCAGATTTTCGGATTTAGACCTAAAAGTATTTGTTTCACCCATGCAATTTCTTTCTCTTTCTAATTTCTTTCTGTCAAGCATGTTGGTGTGGTTAAGGATCCCCATATCTTTAAAAGCTGCATTGACTATTGCAGCTGCAGCTCTACAACTTACAAGATAACGAGGTTTTTATAGGCGTGCCTGTTCTGAATATTCTCAGTCAATTCTAAATTGGCCTCATAATCTACATCCTGACTCTGAATTTATACCAATGTCTTCGGTATTTTCTATAAATTCCGATGATAAAACATTGGTGGCTTCAGTCATTTCTTCTTGTGCTTTTAGTTGACGGTTTTGTGCTTCTTGGGCTCTTGCTAAAGATCTCTTTCTTGAACTAGCTATGCGATCAATTGGTCCTAACTGATTTTTTCTTTGTTTTTGATCCACAAAAGACTCCCATTCTGCCATTGGTATTTTATCCCTACACCTGCAAGATTTCCTACAAATTCCCTTATCATAGCATTCACAAGATATATCAAACATTTCATCATACTGAGCTGCTTTTAAGGCAAAACTTTAATTTCTTCGATATAACGGCACCTTGTTCAATTTTGAGGCTTCTTCTATTAGTCGACTGACTTAAGATAGATACCTTTGGTGTTAATCGTAGGAAAAGAAAATTTCATCCAAATGTCTTCAATATCTTTTACAACAACCCTGTAACATTAGCAGTTGCTGATCCTTTTGATTTAGCTTCTTCACGACGGCGCACAAAAAGGTAGTGTCTCACAATATCTGCTTTTGAAGGAGTCATGGCTGCTGGGAATTCCGTAGGATATCCAAAGGCTGCATTTGAGGACTTGCTGCTATTAGTCATAGTTTATATTCAGAAGTAAAATCAAATTATATGTAATTTATAATTTATGATAATTCAAATTATAATTAAAGCAAATACAAATTATTTCTATTTATCTGGAAAAATATTTCTGTTTATCTGAAACATTAAAATATCAAGCACTAAACAAACAACTTATCATGTTGTAACATATAACAACATTAAACATATGCAAATATGAAGGTAAAAAAGGGAGGAGGGGCATGTGATAGGGGTAGTAGGGTAGCACATGCTTGATTTTTTAATATTTTGTTAAAGTGATAAAAAACCTTACATAGTGTATTTTTTAAGAAATAACATTTTTTCCCATTTAAATATATACAAATATGAGGGTAAGAGGCACACCAACCACTGCACTGGTCTGTTAAGATGAATTTCAACCAGTTTTATGGCTCCACCAATTTTTCCCGTATTTACAGGAGTACCATCACACAGTAAAGCTTTGATAGTATCTGTGCTATTCGAGTTGTAATAATAGTTATCAACTCTTCTACTATGCAGCGAGCAGTTCCATTATCTGATGTGACATGGTCTACATAGATGCTTCCAGGTTCTTTCACAATAACATAGTGTTCTTCTTTTATCTTTCCACTTTTAGTTAATGTGTTATCTTTCCTTCCATCAAATCCAAGGCACTCCATCTTCAGATTTTCGGATTTAGACCTAAAAGTATTTGTTTCACCCATGCGATTTCTTTCTCTTTCTAATTTCTTTCTGTCAAGCATGTTGGTGTGGTTAAGAATCCCCATATCTTTTAAAGCTGCATTGACTATTACAGCTGCAGCTCTACAACTTACAAGATAACGAGGTTTTTATAGGCGTGCCTGTTCTGAATATTCTGTCAATTCTAAATCGGCCTCATAATTTACATCCTGACTCTCTGAATTTATATCAATGTCTTCGGTATTTTCTATAAATTCCGATGATAAAACATTGGTGGCTTCAGTCATTTCTTCTTATGCTTTTAGTTGATGGTTTTGTGCTTCTTGGGTTCTTGCTAAAGATCTCTTTCTTGAACTAGCTATGCGATCAATTGGTCCTAACTGATTTTTTCTTTGTTTTTGATCCACAAAAGACTCCCATTCTGCCATTGGTATTTTATCCTTACACCTGCAAGATTTCCTCTCAATTCCCTTATCATAGCATTCACAAGATATATCAAACATTTCATCATGCTGAGCTGCTTTTAAGGCAAAACTTTAATTTCTTCGATATAACGGCACCTTGTTCAATTTTGAGGCTTCTTCTATTAGTCGACTGACTTTAAGATAGATACCTTTGGTGTTAATCGTAGGAAAAGAAAATTTCATCCAAATGTCTTCAACATCTTTTACAACAACCCTGTAACATTAGCAGTTGCTGATCCTTTTGATTTAGCTTCTTCACGACGGCGAACAAAAAGGTAGTGTCTCACAACATCTGCTTTTGAAGAAGTCATGGCTGCTGGGAATTCCGTAGGATATCCAAAGGCTGCTTTTGAGGACTTGCTGCTATAGTCATAGTTTATATTCAGAAGTAAAATCAAATTATATGTAATTTATAATTTATGATAATTCAAATTATAATTAAAGCAAATACAAATTATTTCTATTTATCTGAAAAATTATTTCTGTTTATCTGAAACAAAAATATCAAGCATTAAACAAACAACTTATCATGTAACATATAACAACATTAAACATATGCAAATATGAAGGTAAAAAAGGGAGGAGGGGCATGTGATAGGGGTAGTAGGGTAGCACATGCTTGATTTTTTTAAATATTTTGTTAGTGATAAAAAAACCTTCTCACATAGTGTACTTTTTAAGAAATAACATTTTTTTCCCATTTAAATATATACAAATATGAGGGTAAAAAGGCGGGGGGGGGGGGGATCTGCTAGGGGTAGCAGTGGTAGCACATGCTTAACATTTTAACATTTTGTTAAATTGATAAAATGAAACTTCTCACATAGTGTACTTTTTAAGAAATAAAAAAATTTCCCATTTTCGACCCGGCCTACTGTGGATAGAAATAGCTGAGGAAATGAGTAGTACGAGTAAGTTGTGAATTATAATAAAGTATGTTGTTATATAATACAAAAGCGTTAGTGTACATATATTGGTGTATATTATAAACACTATAACATATAATATTCATAACAATACAACCAGTTCAATTATTTATGGCATGAGAGATTTTTAGACATTTTTTCCTATTTTCGGATATCTCCCAATATACTATTAAAATGTTTTCTGAAATACTCAAAGAATTTTCTCGGTTGCTGCCATAATTCATCCATGGTTGATTCATTCTCCATGGTTGATTCTACCTAAATTCAATTGGTTTACCCACTCTCTTTTATGCTTTTCTAGACTCAGTAATAGTAGTACATTGTTTTCCATTAAATACAACTCTTCTACAGTATCAAAATCACAAATGTTCACCGTTTAGACGATTAGACCAAACTGATTTAGTTCTTGTTGTCTATCGTGTGCAGTGTAACCACACGATAGACAATCAATACGCCCGAATTTGTCAGAAGATTTGATTGTACGAAAACTCATGCAGTGTAACCGCAGCCTAAGATAGAGGACACGAAAGGTGAAGAGTACTGGTCTCGACTACAATCCCTGAAACTCTATAACTCTCTGGAAAGAAGACGCGAGCGGTACACAATAATATACATATGGAAAATACTTAAAGGCTTTGTCCCTAACCTTAGAAATGAAATAGATACAAAGTGAAATGAGAAAAGAGGCAGATTTTGTAGTCCCCGCTGCGGTGGGAGCGGGGATCATGAAAACGAGGATAGAAAATACCCTCAGAATACGAGGCCCAAAGCTTTTTAATGCCTTACCGAAAGAAGTGGGGAACCTCCAGCACACCGAACCGAATAATTCAAGAACCAGCTGGACAGATTCCTGTGCAAAGTCCCTAACCAGCCATGCGTGGTTGACTACGAGGGGAGGAGAAGATCAGACAGCAATTCCCTCCTTCACCAAATCCCGCAAATGAGGCGGGATGCTGCAGAGGGGTTGACCGCAGGTCGATCCTGAACCGTCGTTCAAACTCGCATAAAGTAACAAAGTAGGCCCTAATATATATATATATATATATATATACAGGGTGGGCGGAAAGTAGCTCCCTATTTTGGGTTGGTAAAAAAATACGTATATTATCCATTTATTTCAGAAGAAATAATATGAAAAGGTAGGCATACATGGTAGGTTTTCTCTAAAATTCAATGTGGGCTCCAACTCTTTCCACCAGCTTCTGGAGCCGCCCAGGAATGGCGTCCACTGACTTTAGCATGAACTCCGGCGGGATGGAGGACATGACTTCCCGAATTCGGTCCTCCAGTTCTTCCAATGTCCTCGGTTTGGTGCGGTAGACTTCTTCCTTTACCCACCCCCAAAGAAAGAAGTCGCACGGTGTCAAGTCGGGGCTCCTGGCTGGCCATTGATGTGGACCACGACGACCCATCCAACGCCCAGGGAAGTGGGCATCCAGCCACTCACGGACAACAAGAGCGAATGGCCAGCCAGGAGCCCCGACTTGACACCATGCGACTTCTTTCTTTGGGGGTGGGTAAAGGAAGAAGTCTACCGCACCAAACCGAGGACATTGGAAGAACTGGAGGACCGAATTCGGGAAGTCATGTCCTCCATCCCGCCGGAGTTCCTGCTAAAGTCAGTGGACGCCATTCCTGGGCGGCTCCAGAAGCTGGTGGAAAGAGTTGGAGCCCACATTGAATTTTAGAGAAAACCTACCATGTATGCCTACCTTTTCATATTATTTCTTCTGAAATAAATGGATAATATACGTATTTTTTTACCAATCCAAAATAGGGAGCTACTTTCCGCCCACCCTGTTATATATATATATATATATATATATATACAGGGTCTGTCAAAAAACTAAGCCAAATTCAAACCTTTATTAAAACAAAACCTTTATCTAATTAAGTTGAATTTTGTACACAATAAAGTATAGATAATCACCTATTATCTTTTAAATTTTTATGACGATATCTTCAGAATTGTTAATTTTATTAATAATTATTAATTAAAAAGGGATTCTCCTACTTAACATGAAAAAAATTTTTTTTTTTACGATATACTGTAGATAATTTTTAGTTTAATAAAATTAAAAGAACTGTTCAATATGATTCCCTTGCATTTCTAGCACTTTTTTTAATCTTGGTCTGAATTCGTCTATTGCTCGATTTATTTGCTCTTGGGGGAGCTCTGCCCATTTTGCGATAATCAACTCACGCAAATGATTGACATCCCTTATTCTGTTCCTATACACTCTCTCTGCCAAGTTTTCCCATATTCCGTAGTCTACAGGGTTTAGGTCAGGGCTGTTAGGTGGCCAATTATTCGGTTCCAGAAATTCAGGCACATTCTTTTTCAAATATTCGATGGTTGTTTTGGCAGTATGTGATGTTGCACCATCTTGTTGAAAAATAAAGTAACCTTGACTAGCCAAGTTTCTCATTTCTGGAAGCATTTTCTCAAGCAGGGTATTTGAATAATATTGAGCATTAATTTTCACTCCTGGCTCAATAAAAAATATTGAAGTTTTTCCCAACTTGGACACTTCAACAGAAACCATGACGCTAGAAGAAAAGTGACTCCTTGTTGCGTACAGTCTTTCATCTTGGATTTCATTTTTCTTCGCAACATCAGAATAAACCCGGTCATTCTGTGAGTTTCTTGGTGGCTCTACCGTAAAACGTTTTTCATCCGTAAAAAATGTCTTGGAAAGTTTATCTTCAGTTATTATACGTAAAATACGTTTTGATTTCTCAACTCTTTTCTGACAGTTTACTTCTGACAATCTTTGTCCATGCACTCTTTTAAATGGTTTAAATTGCAGATCAGATTTAATAATCCTTCTTACGCTTGATTCTGATATTTCTAGTTCTTTTGATATTTGAGCAGGTGTCATGTGGCTACCAGGTCGATCCTCTTGACTAAGGATACGTTCCTCCACTTTCTGAATATTTTCATCTATCTAACTGATTTTGGTCGCCCACTACCAACCTTCCTTTCAATGCTTCCTGTTTCATCGATAGTTCTCAATAAGTAATAATCTAAACCTGATCTAGTCCATACTTTATAATCGAATTCAGAAAGTAATTTCCTTGCACTATAACCTTTTTCAACTCTATAATGCTTTATAATTATTTTATCTTCATGTGAGAATGGCATATTTAGAGGTATTCACGAAAAATTTTAAATCTAAACAAATTCCGAAAAAGAGAAAAAAGAAGATATTACATAATGAGAAAAACTGAAATTTTCGCAATCTGTAGAAATAACCGCATAACTCCTAAAATATTTAAAATAAAGTTATAAAATTATCACAGATTATTTATGAGCCTTTTATTTATTTAGTGTAAAAAAATATTTGAAATCTCTATCAAATTGTGCATTTTATAGAGATTTCAAATTGGCTTAGTTTTTTTTGACGGACCCTGTATATATATATATATATATATATATATATATATATATATATATATAACATCACGATCACAATTATACTTTTTCCTCATCCAATCCTTTCTGCCTCATGTCATTGTCTTTGACGTGGTGGGCGGAGCCAAAGGCTGGCAGAACACAAATATTTTGATGAAATATATAATTTGGCTTAAAGCTTAATTCTGAGTGTAATTATCCCTGAGTCAGTCGTTAACATATGAAAAAAACACAGTTTTGGCTTAGGATATAAAATCACTGACTGTTATAAAATGTATAAAATATATAACCATATTTAATATTTCCTCGGCAAATAATTAATTCTTGCCAGACGGAAATTCGTCTGCTTGTGACGTCAAATATAAACGCGAAACGGGGCTAATATTTTATGATATATGATGAAAATAATCACGAAGGAAAAAGGAAACAGAATGGTGCTCAAGCGCTTTCGTGTAATTACATCCTCAGGAACACTGAAATAAATAAGTTCGAGACTATATGTAGGTCGCAAAAAAATAAAAATTGTAGGAGGAGCATATAAATTTATGAGGAAAAGCTACCAGAGTTTTAGCTCTTTGTCTCTCTTGTCCAAATCCGTTCTGAACGAATTCAAAACAACAGGATCAAGCGAAAAAAGGCCCTATTATTATCTGTAAGTTGAATAATGGCAGACTCAAGAATATTTCTATTAACAATGTTGCTTGAGTGAAACAAAATTGAAGCATTATTCCAATCAATACAGTGGGATAACTCTGACAAATAGACGAAAAGGGCACTGGACGACTGTTAGAATGGGACAGTCGTGTAGGCAACTCGGCATAAGCGTGGTTAAGTGTGTGATAATTCACAAATGTAGTGGGGTAACGTTTTTACGAGGTAACACAATTGGTAGCTCGGAACATTAAAAAATGTATAAAAAAAATTTAGACATTTGTATTGTCGGAAAAAGAGATATGTTGGTCCTGATTAGGCTAGGTTAGCGAGTACCTCACTATTTAATGACAACAGAAAACACCTTCTATCCCTCAATTGCATCCGAAACTCTTACCATGCATGCCATTGTCGGTTCGATAGTACTAAGGTTAGGTTAATTACATTTTTAGGTATACGTATTTTATAAAGCCCATGCAGAAAATGTGTTGTGTGTGTGTTTTACAAGGACAAGAGGAGACCTCAAAGACCCCTCGATAAAATCTTCAACTTTTTTTTTAAGTTTCTAAGAGCATTAATAGTTATTAGTCCTGAATTTTTTGGATTTTGAGTCATGCAATAATATGAACATTGGTATTAAGCTGTTATCCTCTTCCATTTCCAGAAAATTGTCTAAATTAAGCTAAAAAAAAAGGTATTATAGTGGTGTAATTCAGGGCTTCTCAAACTTTTTTCACTTGCGACCCCTTTGGATCAGACAAATTTTTTCGCGACCCTTCACTCAATGTCATAAAAGCAATAGGTACTAACACTGTATATTTATGAAAAAAATAATATTTTCAAATGTTTCTGCGACCCCCAATAATATTTACGCGACCCCTAGTTTGAGAAGCGTGGGTGTAATTCATAAGGAATTTGATCACGAAAAATATTCTTAGCTTCCCTTAACTGTCTACATTTTAAACATCTTCCGACCTTGTTTAAAACAATTGCAATAAAGATAGTTTTGAAGTTCAAAAATACTCTTACATATCTCCCAATAAAGAACATCCCAGATAATGCAGCTGGCTCTGTCTACTCGACTGGATGTAAACAATGTGATTCAGTTTAGATAGGTCAAACTAGTAAAACTTTGGACGTCAGAGTGAAATAACATAAATATGTTTGGAGAACGGCGAATAATTGAGGCTCTCCTAGGAAAATGTTGCTAAGCGACAAATGTAAAAAAACGCCAGAAAACGCAGTTAAAGTTGTGCCAAAAGTTATGGCACTTTCAAATTGGTAAAAAAAATTACCGCGTTTTCTGGTGTATTTTACTTCTGTCGCTTAGCCACTTCTTCCTTGGAGGACCTCAATTCTGATGAACTGTTTAAACATTTGGATGCGAATTCGCCAGTTTGACAGCCATTTGAATAGTAGTGTCGCGGTTTTGCCAATGTTGCTACGATTTGAATACAAGTATCGTGTTTGCCAGTTTGATGTCGGTAAAATTTCAAAGTATGATATTCTCAAACCGTGTCAGCAGCGTTTGAGAGGATGTGGGTCGTGTTTGCAAATATGCAGAATTCGACGAGGGTTAGGAATTGGGAGTCATATAATCTTAGTTTGGGAGGATATCTTTTTCAAGTTTGTGTTTGCCAGTTTTGAATTTGCAAACTGTCAAGCATTGTCGACAGTGTTTGAAAGTGATACATATAATAATTCAGCGTTCCCACGCCATCTTGTGACTCAAAATGAAAAATTTCCAACATACAAAGGAAACTGTATTGATGGGTAACTATAACTCTAAAAATATTTTTGTCTTATCGGAAAAAAGTTCGCATAGAAACATAAAATATCCAAAAAACATAAAAATCACTAATCAGTTTATTTTTTTATTGTCACCGAACCGAATAAAATATCCCCCCCCCCCCCCCCCAGAATATAGTCAATTAGTAATTTTTTTTGTTTTAGAAATTGATTTTTGGCGAACTTTTTTCCGAAAATATATTTGAAATGCAAACGTATGAAATTAGGTTCAGATGACGTTTAAGTGTGTATTTATATCGAACTTAAAACAAAAAATGCCTGAAACGTCAAAAAAAATTGGTGAAACGAGTTTTTGCCAACCCTGATATATATCGTCGCTTATATCTCGAAATATTGGTTCGTTTCCGTGTTCTGCACCTTGTCTCAAAAGGGCCTAGCTCTCCTCCAATCAGAAAGCTCGTGCACCTTACAGAATCAAGGTGCAACTTCATAGCAACGAAAGTTTTTCTTGTTTCCTGAACAATTGACGTTTTGCGAGCTAGGGCCTTTCAAAATATAAGCGACGATATATATGAGAGACGTCGCGAGCACGAGGGGGCGAACTCGCCACATTGGCAATTTTGCGGTTGTTCCACGAATAAATGTTCAACCCTTCCCAATCCACAGACAACTTGGTATAGCTAAATACCCACCTCCTCTCGTACGCTCAAAATGTAGTTATGTTCAATGTGTATTTGCGTTATGTGTTCATCGTACACAAGTCGCAAATTTAAACATGTCTTATCTCAAAAGTGGTTTGGCGAGTTCGCCCAGGTACTCGCTCGCGATGCCTCATATATATATATATATATATATATATATATATATACAAAGGTGGGCACCCGGGCCTCACAAAGGACCGACGGTCCCGGTCTCGGTCCTTGCCTCAAACTGGACCGACGGTCCCGGTCACGGTCCTTTCTGAAGATAGGACCTAGGAACGACTCGGTCCTCGGTCCTTATATATAATATAAGTGAAAAATTTGATTAAAATGAAAAATGAAATTAAAGACACCGGGAATCTTTAATTTTATTAACGTAAATTATAATTAATACAATACATAAATGATGAAAAAACGTTAAGTTAAATGCTTGAGTTTCCATCTTCTTTAGAACTTCCAATAATCACTAAACACACTAAAATCACTAAAAAAGACGGACCGGACCGTCCGGAATTGCTTAAAAATGGACCGTCGCTCCTCATTTTGGTCCTCACTGAGAAAAGGACCGACTTTCCCGCTCACGGTCCTTAAAAAGGACTGAGTTCCTGGAGTTCGGTCCTTTTGGAACTCGGTCCTGCCCACCTTTGTATATATATATATATGCTGCAAATCCACAAGGAAAAAGAAAAAAACGATTCCAAGGCCTTTCGTGTATTCAGAGCTACACCTCGTCAGGGGTGAAATTCATCCCATATATATACAATATAATATTAAAAAGAGAGAGAGAGAAAGGGGGGGGGGAAAACAAAGCCCTGCTCCATTATTTGCGCGAAGAAAACTTTAACTGGGCAAAATGTTCAATCTTGACATGATACGAGACTTTACCTTCGTGCTGAGAAATAGTGAATCCTTTAAATTAATGAGCACTGTGCACAAATGCTGCATCATATTAAGGGTTTGTGTTCCTAATTTGTTGTTTTACTCGGGTTTGGTACCTGTCTATCTATCTATCTATCTATCTATCTATCTATCTATCTATCTATCTATCTATCTATCTGATAGATCGATAGATATTGTGATTATACGATAATACATTTTAGTTCATACAGAAATAAAGTTACCTTTTTAGGGAGTGTTTTCATGAAATCATAATTTGTGACACACACACACACACACCACACACACACACACACACACTTTTGCGAATGTTTATGCGTGTACAACCGTCTGTGAACATGTGCGTATATGTAGTTGTGCGTGTGGGTGTGTTATTTGTGATTACGACTGATAAGCATCGTTTAATGAAAGCTATAAAGCAAAAGATGAAAGGGGCGCGTCGACCCTTCAGAACTGATGGTTCGTTTGAGAACCAATTGTCGTTCAGCGGAGCTCCATCCTTCGCTCTGGGCCATAAATAAGCGCAGAGTTTGGGGGACATCGCTTGAGCCGGTTTGAGGACGTCTTTTGTCTTCCAGATTTATTGGATCTCTCTCTCTCTCTCTCTCTCTCTCTCTCTCTCTCTCTCTCTCTCTCTCTCTCTCTCTCTCTCTCTCTCTATCTCTATATATATATATATATATATATATATATATGATTTACAGTTTACAGTTTTAATCCGCAATCAATTTACGTATGACAACGGTCATGAATAGTGTAAAATTTATCTTGCAAAAGTGTGTAAATTTTATTTAGCTATCGATCTGTCGATCTACCTCTGTCTGTCTATCTGTGCTTGCGTCTATCTATAAATATACAGGGTGTTCTAAAATTACCTAGTGAAGTTTTTTGCTTTTCTTATTGTTGCTGTATTTGGAATAAACCCGTTAAATATGGCATAATTTTTGTAAAGATATTGCGTTCATATAAAAGTTTACTACATAATTTTAGAACACCCTGTATATGAGTAAGACACGTAAAGGAATATCGTTACAGTTGCGTGTGGATAGAAATTTTAAAAGCCAAAAGCTAAATTTAGTTACTATGAAGATCACATGTATAGTCCGGTTGCACGGGGTGGGAACCCTGCATTGTTCGTTATAAAGCAAATCTTGACATATTTTGAAAGCTTATACCACCCCATTCAAGAATCCATCGGGTGTATACCTGACCCCCGCTTGACTTTTTCAATATGGCCGCCATTTTCCAAGATGGCCGGCGAAACTGAAAAATCCCATATCCTGGTCAATACTTGATGGATTTTGATGATCTTGGTGTCATTTCTAGGGTTTTTTAGGATGATGAGTCGATCTGGAGGGGTTGCAGATACTTTGGGAGTCGTTTTGACCCACATTCGTCAATACTCAAGGTCATTGGAGGTCAAACGCCCCCCGAAATAAGGAATATCCCATATCCCGTGCGGGCAGTCGTGGAGATATTTTGGTGATCTTACTGTCGATTTTATGATTTTGGGCGAGACTGAGTAGTTCTATACTCTACAGGCACATGATAACAGTAGGATATCATTTTGCAACTCCATGGGTCAAGTCAAGGTCATTTGAGGTTAAAGTTTGGCCTTGAAATATGATAATGCCACAGTTGACATCACTGTATTTGCTTTATTTCAGTGACAATTTCTGCAATCTAGCTAACTGCTGAGCACTTATTTTTTTGCAGATAAAACCAGATCATAATGCTTAAATGACACAACCCACATTATATGGATATGCGGATATAAACCACAATTTATGCTGAAGTGAGGGCACATGCATTCTATGGAAGGTTGCAAAGCTACAAGATATGACCTCGTAAGCAAAACAAAGCTCACACTTAGCTGGGGGATTGGCATTGACAACTTTGATGCAGTTATTCACATTAGGTAACCATTTATTGGGGGCAAATATCAAAAGACATGGTTGTGTCAGGATCGTCAGGATCATCACTCTGCTCTTCGTTTGCGTTTTGGGTCAATGGATTGTTGCAATCCAAGCCGCTGCCACATGCACAGAACATTGTGCAAGGGATTCCGCGTCCCATACAGCCGCAGCGACTCCCCCTGCATGCTGATTGTGATTCACACCTACATCTGATTAGCTTCAGAATTTCATCTGGTGCTAAGCACACTCCTTCACCAACTGTTTTGGGATGAGAACTCTGTTTGTTTCGTCTCTCTCCCACCCATAATGCACAGGATCAAGTGGTGGTGGGTCACACTTTAGTGCATCGAGCCAGTTCGCCACAGTGTAGTGGGCTCTGAGCACATTTTGATGGAAAGCTTCAGTTGTTGGTGGTAGAGAACATAGTTTGGGTGCAGCAGTTCCCGACTTCCCTGTCTTCTGAGCCCATACTCGCTGACGGCACTCAGTAAGAGATGAGGATTTCTTATCCCCATAGCATGCAACAATCAGTGAACGCTGTTGCCTCTTTCTCGATATGGTCAAAGCATGCATCAAGGGACCCCAGCTTGTCTAGCTTCCGACCCTTCTCGGCAATGGCAGTGGCTTTGCCGATTCCATGTATTGCTGCAAATGTGTCACAACCACTCAAAGCGTGTAGTTTGAGGATTTGTGGGATGATGTCTTTGTGCTGGGTTACAGTTGCTCGGATGTCCACTGATTTTCTGCCACGCACTGGAGACTCCATAATCATGGGACAGCTAGTTCTTAAATTCATAGAAGTGAGTCAGCCTGGCAAACACGTCTGTGTCATCACAAATGGAGATGCGGGCATCAGAATCTTTCTCAGCTTGTGAGATAGCGTGTTGTGTTATTATCACGTCAGCCTCTTCATGAGATGATGAGAGCTCCAATGCTGCTCGACTCCTGCCTCGCACAATGGAAGTCGGTATGGTCTGCCATCCTGCAAGCACTAGCTCATGGTCTTGGGTACAGTTGCGAGATACTCACTGTCAGCAAGGATTTGCTCACAGAGCAGCCTGTTTAGTTGCTCCTTGTTCGCGGTGCACGTGAGAACAGCGTCTCTTGTAGGCAATGGGGTGTTGAGGTCCAGCTTGTGAACTCTGCTGTCTTGCTTCTCATTGCCCGAGTGCTTGATTTCGGAGAGAAATCATAGTAGCGATCAAAAGCTAGTACTACAGATGCATGAGAAAGATGTTTCGGTAGCCATACTTTGAAGGTTTGAATAAATGTAGCAACTGTGCCACTAGCAGGCCAGTCGACTGTCCACAAAACAGCTGACATATCCATGATAACAACTGTTGGTCGACCCCATGTTCGAGAGGATGTTTACCATGGACCTTACCATGGGGAAAATAATCCCTGATTTCATTTTAAACCCTATAGAACTACTCAGTCTCCCCCAAAACCATAAAAATGACAGCAAGCACCAAAATATCTCCACGACTGCCTGGGATATGGGATATTCCTTATTTCGGGGGCGTTTGACCTCCAATGACCTTGAGTATTGACGAATGTGGGTCAAAACGACTCCCAAAGTATCTGCAACCCCTCCAGATCGACTCATCATCCTAAAAACTCCTAGAAATGACACCAAGATCATCAAAATCCATCAAGTATTGACCAGGATATGGGATTTTTCAGTTTCGCCGGCCATTGGAAAATGGCGGCCATATTGAAAAAGCCAAGCGGGGGTCAGGTGTACACCCGATGGATTCTTGAATGGGGTGGTATAAGCTTTCAAAATATGTAAAAATTTGCTTTATAACAAACAATACAGGGTTCCAGTAAAATCAGGGTCTGTGCTACCGGACTAGTAGGCTTTACTATAAGTATTAAGTGTTTGGCCTTGAACGTAGTTCATATGTAGAGCAATTCTCCGGTCTAATTCTAACTCCGGTCTAATTCTAACTCTCCGGTCTAATTCTAACTCTCCGGTCTAATTCTAACTCTCCGGTCTAATTCTAACTCTCCGGTCTAATTCTAACTCTCCGGTCTAATTCTAACTCTCCGGTCTAATTCTAACTCTCCGGTCTAATTCTAACTCTCCGGTCTAATTCTAACTCTCCGGTCTAATTCTAACTCCGGTCTAATTCTAATTTTTTCTTTTTAAGTAAAACTAAATATACGATTTACATACAAGTAATTTGCATGTTGTATGAAGGAAAACCTGGATTAGGATTTAAATTTGTGCTCAAGATAGGATTAGACTCATTTTGGAAAATATACCTGGATTAGGATTTTAAAATCTGAATTACGTAAGTTAAATTATGATTGATATTTGTTAAAAAAAATTATATTTAAGTTACCTCAACAAGTTTCGTTCGTTTGATGAGGTGGTTTAACCTCCTTCGAAACATCTAGGGTCATATGACGCAGGGGAGCTACAACTTTACGTGGAATCTGAGCCACGGGTCGCTATAGCATCTGAATGAGGAGGACGGTCCCCCATCCAGTTACCACCTACACCCAATGTCGCTTAACTTCACTGATTGACGGAAAATGGCTTTACGACATTTGTCACCCTTGAGAATATTTTGTGTATTTGCGTACCACTTTCTTAGTTTTGGTTCTTAAACCACCTGTTATAATCTTGCCTACCACAGTTTGAAAAGTGCTACACTGAATGCTTACATTTTGCTACAGTACGCACTTACAGAGGGTTAACAAAAGTAAATAGACACCTTTTTGCTTTTCCATTATGTAAAGTTGACACACGTTCTCGTATTTCATTGATGAGCTTCACCATTTGTTCTCGAGGACAATCTCCGTGATGTCTATATACTTTTGTCAACCCTTTGTACGTATTCTTTAATATTTTTGTAGTAATTCCATGTCTCAAATAAGGTCACAGTTTGTGAACACTTTAGTTGTGGATGTTGAGATGTGTGTATAATAAAGGAAGCTATTCAAACAGTAGAGGAGTGTTGAGTGAGGATTGCTTTTTGTAACGAGGTTGTCTGATGTACGTTTTAAATGAAAGTAACTTTGAATCTGGTGATAGGAAAGAGTTTGCAAAGGAACTAAGGCTACAGCCTATTGGGGGAACGGGTAATAAGCCAATGAATATATATATACGTACGAAAGTATAGAAAGAATGTTAATTGTGAAAAGGCTTTTGTGTGGATGAGTGAGGAATGGAATGATGAGAAAAGCGCCTCCATTTCAGAGTGATGAATTTTGAAGAACGGAACAAACAAGGCCAAAAAAAAAAAAAACGCCTGAGAAGCGCATCTCGGAGATGAGAAAAATTATGAATGTTGTGAGATGTGCCTGTAAAAGGATTACTTACCACTTGGCGCCATTCGAAAGTGGGAGTACTCCAAGGGGGAATTCCAGATTTGGCAAAGGGTTAAAAGAGGGCTGTGACGTAGTTACAAGTTACAAGTTCGAGGGATTTTTTTTTTTTTTTTTTTTTAAATGAAAAAAAACTGACTTAAAAGGAGAAATCTTGCATTGGGAGTAGGGATGGATTGATTTGAGAACTGCTTCCTTTGAAATGCCAACTTTCGTATTTCTCATCCTTGGACCAAGACTATAATAAAGGAATGATCGGGATTGGGAGCCATACTCTCGGAATGCGAAGGATGAGTGCGTGATGGAAGATAAGTCCTCTTGAAAGAAGCGGACACGTGTCCATTAATATATGGACGTGAATGATAAAGTTGGTCAAATGCGGGAGATGGAAGAAGTTTTGCTCGTAATTATTTTTATACAGAAAGGAGGGGCCAAGGGCAATAAATACAAAGGAAGTTAATATGAGTGTCCTTGATTCGTACGGACCCGAGTGTATGTTACCTTTGTATCGATACGAACACTCTTGAAAGGAATTTGAGAGAAATATATAGAAGTTGCCAGAAAATAAGCCAGCTACAATCGGTGCCGTATTAGTAAGTTAATTGAATGGGGAATCATCATTGACGTGATAAATTACTTCGAAATAGGACGTTTAACTGGTGTGTGTGTGTGTGTGTGTGTGTGTGTGTGTGTGTGTGTGTGTGTGTGAAACTAAAATAGACCCGAGGATTCATTGTAGGTTAGGCCATGCAAAAAAAAGTTTAGTTACCAGTGCTGTGACGTAACTGAGTGAGTGAGTGAGTGAGTGGCAGTGACGTAACTCGTTACTCAGTAATCATTACTTTTTTGAGTAACTGTAACGATAATGAGCTACATTTCCCGGCTGAATAATTGTAACTGTAGTAAGCTACAAAAAATTATAATTAACTAGTTACTTGAGTCAGTAACTAGTAACTGTAATTAGTTACAAAAAAGTAACTGTCACAATACTGTCAGTCACTCATTAAAGAAAGAACAACATAGTGTAACGCCAGCTAACGAGGGGGCGTTTAATAAATAAAGCAGCGAGGTTATAATGAGATTCTGTTACCTTATTTAGTGAACACTCCTCAAATGTAGAAAAAAAAATTCATGTTTGAAGGCTTGTTTATTAAAAAAAGAAGAAAAACATAAACTCATCAATGAATTGATGATGTCCGTCCGTGCTCATATTCAGTTTTTGGATCTTTTCGGTTTTAGGTCCGGCATTGGATTTTTTCCATGTTTTTGGTATAGACGTAGATTTTTACGCTGATTCCATTTCTGCAATCCGTTTCTTGGAGAAATAAACACGAAAAAAGTTATGGCCCAAAACTTGTATTCAAATATCTACCTATACTTAACCTAACCTAACCTACCCTACTCAAATCTAATCTAACCTAACCTAAACTACGCTGGAGGCATGCATCAAAGCATGCATTCGACGGGAACGACGATAATGAGCGACAAATGGAAAGCGTATGAATGCATCGAACAGCTCGAAGGGTACAGCTTCAGTCACAAAACAGTGAACCACAGCGAAAACTTCATGGACCCTTCAACTGGAGCACACACGCAACGGATAGAGTCGACGTGGAACCAACTCAAACGCGGTAACAAGTGCCGGTGTGGTACGCACCGTTCCATGATCGACTCGTATCTCTGCGAGTTTCTCTGGCGTCGCCGACACGCAGGCAAAGATCTAGTGCGCCAAATGCTAAACGATATTGCGCAGTTTGGCAAGTAGCAAACTTTGGTTTGTGTTTCGTTCTGTGTTCTGGAAACCTGTAAACGTAATAAACTTGGACATAACTTTTTTCGCGTTTATTTCTCCAAGAAACGGATTGCGGAAATGGAATCGGCGTAAAAATCTACGTCTATACAAAAAATATGAAAAAAATCCAATGCCGGACCTAAAACCGAAAAGATCCCAGTTTTTCTCTCTAACTAATTCATATACAATCTCTCGCATCAGCAACGGATTCAAGTCGTTTATGGGAGACACCCTGATGAGGGTGAACATGTGCTATATGGTCGTTATGCCTCCCGAAAATTAAAGAAAATATAAAATAGCTTATAGTCAGAATGGCTAGTGCTTTGAAACCAGACCAGACCAGCGCCTCCTCTTGCTTTTATGAACAAACGGAATATCACCAGTCTTAAAGCTAACCCCATGTAGCCTCCCCTACTGAATTTTGCGGAGATTACAGCTCTCGAGCGTTCTCATATTGACAACATTCGGTACTCAAACCAGACCCGACCGCAAACTCCAACCATACTTTCGAGCAAAGGAGACATCACTGCTTTTGTGTAAAAAGAACTGAAAACTTTGCAGAGTAGCCTTCCTTTAAATTTAAATAGCTATTCGGTGGTTTGACTGCCGAGAATTGCCATCAAATCTCCTTTCTTTACTACGGAAGTATTAATAACTTCATGTTCCGAATCCAGATCCGATAAAAGAAGACTGGGCTATTCCTTAATCAAGATGAAATACAGGGTGTATACAAAGTCCTTTCCGATTATAAACGTTAATTACATGAAATCCAAAAAAAACAGTAATGCTTTGTTTTGCATGTTGTTGCATAACACATCAAGTTTATTATGTTTCTCATTAAATCTCAACATGTGCGCCGTTAGTTACACGTAGCACATCCAAGCGAAATTCGAGTTTTCGTCATACGTTCGCTAGCATATCTCTCCTGACTGTTGATGGCATCGCAAATCCTTGCACGAAGATTGTCAATGTCAGCAACAGTAGCATGGTACACATAATCCTTTACATGTCCCCACAGGAAGACGTCCGGGGGCGTGATATCGGGGGATCGTGGAGGCCATGGTACAGGCCCATCGCGCCCAATCCACCTTCCGGGAAAAGTGGTATTCAAGAACTCACCCACTTACAAACCCCAATGTGTCTTGCTGTAAAATGATGGATGGTTGAAGGTCTTTCAACTGGGGGTGCTAATCACGGTAGTCACGGACTTTGACTCCGTAAACCAAACAACACATTTTGCTTTTTCCTGCGTAGTTGCCATTTTGTTTCGGTCAATCACCAATAGTTCCCAATCAGGCACAACAGGATCTGCAGATAAGAGAAAAAAAAATTGGTGTTATGCAACAGCATGCAAAACAAACCATTACTGCGTCGTCTTTGGATTTCATGTAATTAAAATATAAAATTTGGAAAGAACTTTGTGTACACCCTATGAAACCCCTAATTGATCCTTCTTTTAATAAAATACTAGTAGAAAATAGGTTACGCATTGCTTTATTTAGGTTCAAGATATCAAATTGTGAGTGTGTAGCTTCTGGCTACGAAACTCTTCGTATGAAAACCCACGAAAGAGCGCAGCAATAAGTTGAGTGGATGTGACTGTATAATATAGGTTGCAATATAGACAAAGATTAGAATAAGTCTACGTAAATTATATAGGGTTACTGCAACTCCCTTTTAATAATACAGGGTGTCCTCATAAGAATAGTACAAATTCCATTTGAAATAAGGTAAATTTGTACGATTCATTTGTGGAAACCCTGTTTAATGGCTCGAAAGAATCGCAACATTGGCTGTAAATCTTTATTATAATTTTTTTTACCCCCCCCCCCCCCCCCCCCCCCCCAAATTTCAAGGGAAACAGGAAGACCTTTGATTAAAACTTATGACTGCCGCACTAGAATAATTCCTGAATAGAAACATTTCATTGCTTCTCTATGGAAGAGAAGTTATAGATTGCCAGTGATATACGAGATCATCTTGGTAGACTGAGGATGGGATCCATTATACAGAAAGATGACTTAAAGCTATGCAAAAAAAAAAATAGACTATTCTTTTTCGTGCTTTGAAAGCTTGTGACTTTTACAATACAATCAAGATGGTATAAATAGACTTTGGGAGTGTGTTAAGAAAGGACTACGTAGGTTCTTTCTTCAATAAACTGTGGGGGTTTTTAAAGTTCGCGTGGAAGACCCATTGCTTTACGAATCTCGACAAGTATAAGAAAAGATATTTTAACATCGTTTACGTAAAGGTTTAATTGAATAATCCGAATGATCATTAACTGAAAGTTTATATCGGAAATTAAGGATTCAACCTTTTTTCGCTCGACCTCCATTATTTTTATATATTTTTTTTTTTTTGTTAAATGAATTTGTTAAAATATAGTATTAAAATATTGTTATTTTTATCAACACTTTCTCGATTGTAGCCTTTTGATAAATATAAAAGTGTTCGTAATACGTTTAATTATTATGACAGTTATTATTATTCTATTTAAGGCGTTGTCAACCATGAAAGGTTGTTGACAATATATATGACGACAAGTAACTCGGTTGTTTTGTGACTATTTCTCACAGATTAAGAACATGGAATGGGAATATATATATATATAATATTATAATATATATATATATATATATCTAGACGGCGGATTAATCAGGTCAATGAAATCAAGAAGAAGCGTGATTGATTTTGATCTGATATGTCTGTCACTTGTGTCCACGTAATAGATACATCGAAGAGTGATAATTACAACTGGCTTTTATTCTCTTATTTAAAATTAAAGGAATAGACTGAAAACCGTTAAAAGCCGTTAAAGGAGTGGTTCAAAAGTACTCAACCACGGTAGAAGTCACTAATTTTTTCGTATATAATAGCGAATTGGCGTATTGAAAGTTAAAATAGAGTTTTTCAGGCTACTTAATAAAATCGTATAAAGTTCAGGTGCCTAAAATCTAACGAGGAATTTTGAAAACTGGTTCTAAACTGATTTAGAATCAAGTTAACTCGGGTTAGGTACACCCGGGTGGCCCACACCCAGGGTTCTATCACGATCACGGTATGTTCCGGAAGCAGATAACAACTTTATTCCCTGCGGTTGTAATTAGTAATTACAAGTGAATAAAGTCTTGTGAATATTATCACTAATAATATTTGTGCGTTGTTTGATCATCTTTGTAATGGCGGTAAGGGTCGTGAGATGGAGGGGACCTACAGCTTTACGTGGAATCCGAACCATTCGTCTAATGATTGCTATATCATCCAAATGCAAGAGATGGTCACCCAACCAATTACTGAAAATGGAAAGGTTTATTGGCAGACTATAGTCCATATGACAAATATTGTTGATACAATGACAGTTTACATACTAAGGATAGAAATATATACAGTTGATTAGAAATAATGTACAGTAATATCGAAGTTAAGTGGAGCTAGAGACAGACGTTTTTGTACCAAGAATTCCATAGCGTCGAGGATAAACGGCAGGACTCATGGATAGCTTGGATAATTAATCGGGTTGGTTGATTTTTTAATTCTTTGCATTAGACTGTATTGAGCACGTCTTGTTACCTCCGGGAAGCTCGCGACATTGCGGGTAGCAAACATTTGCGAAGCTGAGCATCTCGGGGGTAATTTATGTAAGAGTCTGAAAGACCTGTTGTACAGCAAATTTAGGGTTCTGCCAGAACCTTTTTTTATAATTCACCCAGAGTTGCTGTCCGTATATATTACTGCAGAAAGTACGAAAGAGTGTGTCTTTAGCTTCACTTGTACAGAACCGAAAGTTCCTTATAGTCATATTCGCTTTAGCACAAAGGCTTCGAGGTTGTTTTCTTATATCCAAGTCATCACTGAAGGAGCTGGTGATAGTTTGACCCAAATACTTAAACTCTTGTACTTCCTCAATTACTTCACCTTTCATTTTTAAACCTTATATCAGCTGGCTGATTACAGCTTTTAGGATGAAATTGCATAACCTTAGTTTTTGTAACATTAAAAAGAATATTATGTTTCTGCGAATACACTTCGCAGACTTTTAGTAGCCGATCCAGACCTTTAACAGAGGGACTTATTAACACCATATCACCGGCATAAACTAAGTTATTTATCCTTGTGTTATCTATACAACATCCCACTGAATAGTCCCAATGTCGTTTAATGTTGCTGATGGAATGAGAAACTGTGTTGCGACGTGGGTACAACGTATCCCTTTGATATTACCAAACGGAATTGACACTAAACATGTTAAATTCTTGTGTTATGACAGTTTGACTCTTTCCAAAAATTGATAATTTTTCCTTGTAACTCGAAGGCTGATGAGCTAAACGACCAGAATTGATTACAGTAATTGATATATGAACGTAAGCGTCTATAAGGCTTTGCGTGTTACGCTTAATATTTAGAGTATGTGTGATTAGATTGTCGTAACTGAATAATAGCAAATTGACAGTCTCAATCCTGATAAAAGCCTTTGACATATGTACAGAGGGTTGGGTTGACAGGAGTAAATAGACACCTTTCGAATTTTCCATAGTTTTCAATTTGATAATAAAAGTTAATAAATAATAAGGGATTTATAACCGAATTATTATATTTAGAATCGTATTGCTTTCTTCCCCTTTGAATTATGTAAAGGTGCCACACGTACTGGCACTCCATTGATGAACGTTGCCATTTGTTCTTGACGATCAGCGTGGTGTCTATTTACTTTTCCCAACCTTCTATAGAACGTGCGTCTTATGAAGTTAATTCATTTATTTATATTATAACTTAAATGAAAGTTGTTCAGAAAGGAGGGTGCGCTAAATTGCAAACTCCATCGCATTTATTTATTTTTCTTGGCTTTGCGTGAATTTCTCTACTAAGAATATTCGTCCTTCCATTGTCAATTCCATAATGTATTGACGGAAAAGCCTAATTATAGGTTATACTCATGACGTGTCGTATAAAAAGGTAAAAAAATATTGCATAACGTAACCTCCACAGCCTTGAGAAAAGGTTTTGGGGGAAAATATACACCTGAATTATTGATACTCAATAATGAATTCATTGCAGTTAGTTTTTTAATATCGTATGGAGTTCATTTTTGGCGACCCGGTAGCTCAGTAGTTAAGGTGGCAGACTCCGAGTGGTGTGGCGTTGGTTTACTCCCGACCGTTGGGATCGGGTGGAATCGAGTTGGTCACTTATTCTGTTTCTGCTTTAGTTCAGGTGACCCTTGGGGTGCACTCACCCTCACGTAGTGGAGAAGCGAACTTCTCGGATGTTACCTTCTTTGCAATTAATTTTTATATTGTTCTGTGGTTGAGACGGTGTTTCCCAACAGGGTGCCCCGAAACTTCATGAAAATGATTAATTGGAAAGTTAGCGAAGAAATGAAAATTTCAACTGAAACAAAACAATCGCGATTCGCGTCCATACGAAAACCGAATTGGCTTAGCTTTAAGTTACGTGATGTTGAGGGATAGGAACTGGAAGTTGAACATTGGGAGATGAAAATCTTCCCGGGTGCCGCGGAAGAACAAATGGCGCTGGGGTGCCTTTAGCCAAAAAAGATTGAGAATGACTGCATTAAGACAGATATAGGCAAATAATTCTCTCAGTCTTGCGTACTTATGCCGATGGGTAACGCTGTGTCCTAATAAACTATTTGAAGATACTGAGGTCTGGGACTCGACTCCAGGCGGTGTTAGTTAATAATTATCCAGGAGTTAGCGCAAGGGGCCGCATTAGTTGTCCAAGGCACTGTGCCAATTTGTGGCCCTCTTGACTAATTATTACTATTATACCTTCTTATCTCGCAGAATAAAAGGATACTTTGCTTAATTTAACAAAAAGCTTTTCTACAGAGTGGCTACAAAGTCCTTTTGCAGTGAAATTACAGCATATCTGTATGTTGCTCTTATTTTTCATACAAAGGGACTTTGTGGCCACCCTGTATGTTTGTTAGGAAATACTTTGATAAACAAGTATTTTAATAATCCTTTTGTAGTGAAATTACAGCATATCTGTATGTTGCCCTTATTTTTCATACAAAGGGACTTTGTGGCCACCCTGTATGCTCGTTAGGAAATACTTTGATAAACAAGTATTTTAACCTTAATTCATAACCTGGGTAAAATGAGGGGTCGCGCGTCTTAAGATAACTAAGCGCCACCACAGGCGAAAACGTGTTTTTGATGGATATCACTATTTTCACCCTTCCTCTATCGCGTGGTTTGGGTTATAATGACCTTACGACACTAGAAGTAGGGTTGAAAACCTTATGAAGCGAACTACTTTTTCCACCTCTATCGCCAGCCAAACGTTCACCTAAAGTTTGGCATAATAAGAAAATAAAAAAAAATATAAAATATGAAAACCTATTCCAAAAACTCATCAACATCTTCATTAACATACTTAGAACTCTAATTTAGCCAAAAATGAATGTTCTAGCTCAATTAATAACAGATACTATTGCCAGAATATTGCTGAACTTTGGAGGCGATTTCTGGCGAATTTTAATTTTGGCGCCTAGGTACCTTAAGACGCGGGACCCCTCAAATATACTCTTGGTATTATGGTTATGAAATAGGGGGTTTACCCTTATTTCATAACCTGGGTATCATATACCCTTAGTATAGTTATTTATAAAATAAGAACTAAAGATGCGAGTTTAGTCTACAGTATATTAAAACTCGCTATGAATGTTCGGATGACTTGGCGTGATTTGAAGTCTTATTTTGTGAAGTCAGACGACCCCGTTTCAAAATTCGATTCTAAAATTGGGAAAGAATTTAAATACTTAATTTATTCTGTTAATATTATTAAATTAATTTATTCTTTTAATATTATTAAATGGTTATAATTTAATATTAAGGTTACAGTTTTCGTATATGATAAAATTGTTAAAGAAATTTTGTAACATTTTTAATCGGCGTTTTCGACATCACGTGACTGCTATTTTTCAGCGTTACCAACTTTTTTAATAAACATTATTTATTTATTAAGTTATTCTATTCCTATATATATATATATATATATAACTGCAAACACGCAGTATAATTAACGTAAAGAACGACGCTTTGTATAGGAGAATTATCCGCGCAAGATGAGAGCGAAAGAACGAAACAAATGAAAAAATGAGGTACCCACCCGGGAATCGAACCCGGGATCTTCCGATTGCCGGTCAGATATGATAACCACTACACCACAGGCCTCACCCAAACAAATGTCGTAATTCTTCTACATTTGTTTGGGTGAGGCCTGTGGTGTAGTGGTTATCATATCTGACCGGCAATCGGAAGATCCCAGGTTCGATTCCCGGGTGGGTACCTCATTTTTTCATTTGTTTCGTTCTTTCGCTCTCATCTTGCGCGGATAATTCTCCTATACAAAGCGTTGTTCTTTACGTTAATATATATATATATATATATATATAATATATATATATATATATATATATATACTGCAATGCCACTTCTTGTATTTACATTGCATTTGTAACGAAATTTGAATTCGTTGAAGAGCGAAAAGTTAACTGTTAAGATATACAAAATCTAACCAGTTTTCATCGGTTGGTTGGTTATTCCGTTTTACGACCTTTGTCCAACAGAAGCCGCTGAGACGGTAGTAACACCACTAACAAGGGAAAATAGGCCGAGTCAAATGCATTAAGTGCAGCGGGCTCATCACTGCATCCCTTCCCCATTTTTTAGACAGCTTTGGGAGAGGCTTCAACTCATTTAATCTTTTTTTTTTAAAATTAGTGAAATTATTTATGTCATTGTTTGGGTTCATTTAACCTCCTTCGGAACGGCAAAGGTCATGTGACGAAGGACACTTACAGCTTTACGTGGGATCCGAACCACGGGTCGCTCCATCATCTAGACGCGGTGGACGGTCACCCATTCAACTGTTGAAGAGACTGAATATCACTTAACTTGTTGATCTAACGTGAAGCGGTTTCTCGACTGGCCACGCCGTAGCCTGAAATAATTTGTAACTTATTTGAAGCGTCCGGAGTAGGAGTGACGAAGCGACAATATGTTCGAAAACCTGTTTCCTGTATCACCATTTTCTTCTGGTTTTTGTCTATGCAGTGAATAACCCACTTACCGATACTTTGTCATCAGTGGCTCTGAAAGTATCGGTAAGTGTGTATTATTCAAACACAGAAAGTTGTACCAAATTTGAAAGTGACGTAACTTTTGAACTTCTGAAGATATTTCGACAAAATATCTTCAGATGTTCAAGAGTTATGGCACTTTCCAAAAGTTATGGCACTTTCAAATTGGTAAAATTTTTTACAGCGTTGTTTGGCGTATTTTACTTTTATCGCTTAGCCATTTCTTCCTAGGAGGGACTCGTATATACAGGGTGAGTCAAAAGTCTCCATACATGGGCAAAATGGTCACTTTATTATGCAATCACTTGTAAGTCACAAAATATGCTCTATGTGGGCACCATTACACTGAATGCACATACGGATGCGTTCCTCCCAGTCATGGCAAACGCCGGTTAACACGTCTGGTGTTACGCGTGCACACGCATCACGAATGCGTTCCTTTAGGTGGTCCGTGTTTTGTATTTTCACCTGGCACCATGGCCTTCAAGTGCCCCCACAAGTAAAAATCAAGGGGGGAGGTCTGGGGACCTCGGAGGCTACTCCACAGGACCACGGCGGCCAATCCAGTGACCCAGAAACTGCTTTTAGTTTTATCATGACCATTTTGCCTATGTATGGAGACTTTTGACTCACCCTGTATATATGGGTATTTCCTACCTTGGATACAAAGACGACGTGAAAGAAAGTGAGAAATAAATAAGCAATAAGTTTCCAAACTTATTTTCTTCTGTACCATGTACACCAAAATAGAAAACTTACACCAAACACCATTCCCAAATACATTTCAGGGCAGAATTATGCATTACGATTATTTTTACTTCTTGCTACAAATTCTCAGTTTATCTTCCTTTTTCTCTCATGGTTCAACTGAGATTTAATTTTTAGGACATTTGCGTACCCCTGAGCAGTAGCTCGGTACTACTACAGTTTGGAAACCTCCGAGTCCCGGACTTACCTTTACTGTATTACTAGAAACGAAACGCCAAAATAGCATTGATTTTGTGGCTTTATCGCAGCTGGGCATTTAAGTTCGGATGAAGTTAGTAAAATTAATGACTTTAACATATATATATATATATATATATATATATATATATATGGAATTCGGTTCTATGAGCACCATCAAAATGAGAGAAATTAATATTTTTTAAACTTATTTTAACTTTTTATTAATCATCATTACATTTTGAATAGGAGAAATTTGAATTATTTAATTTAACAGCTAGGAACATAAATAAAAACAAAAAATATTTGTCGTTTCTTCAAAAATTTGACGATAATTTGCGTTGAAAATTAGACGTAAGCTTAGGCCATCTTATTCTTAGTTCGCGCAAAGACCTAGGCTATATACTGTACATTCGTAACACTTTTAAAGCATAAAAGGAACATTACATTACATTATCATGTAATTACATTACATTATCATTAGTCATACCTAACCTAACCTAACCTAATTCATGAATAAAAATAATTTCTTCACCTTAAAACATAATTAAATTTGCTGAAATATACTTTGTTAAATCATAATGCAAATGCAAATTTAGTTTGGTTGATGCCCATAGAACAGAAAAGCCCCAATTGTTATACAAAACCAAGAGAATATTATGTATGTATTTATACATGTATAGTTTACATATATAAATAGTTAAAATTTAAACGGTTAACTAAACTTAGACCTACTACATGATACAGGCTAAAGCATAGGTTTAATACCTACTCTCAACTTCTTTTACATTTCAAATGGAAAATATAAGTGAGGAGTACAGTAGAACAGAAAATTTTGGAGCTATTGAAGAATAGGGACTCCAGCCTTTTTTAGTTAGTTTTATAAGGCTAACTAACGAAAATATCATGACCTAACCTAACCAATCGTCAAGGGCGTACAGTTAACCTAACGATTGGTTAGGTTAGGTCGTGATATTTTCGTTAGTTAGCCTTATAAGCCTAATTAAAGAAGGCTGGGGTCCCTATTCTTTAATAGCTCCAAAATTTTAGTGGTTTTGGGGGATTTTGCAGTAGTTTTGACAGATAACAATGATGTAGCAATTTTTGATAAGTTAAACTCGGACGATGCAGACATGTCAACTCTCAAGGATTTTAAGTATCAAACTCCCTTATGTGAGATATGTTTCCAGTTATCACAATCAGGCACAGGCAGAAGTCAGGCAAAATTTTACCGATTTTCATACTTCAAGGTTGTCGTCTCTGACGATGACCTAGGAACTCATCCTATTTAAATCTGTGGTAAAGTCTGGGTGCTGATAAAGCTCTCTACAATATTCGAAGAAGCTAAGATCGAAATTCCTGAGAAACGTTGGTCAAAGTGGTGAAAGAAGCTTTCCAAAGCATCGAGATTGACAGAGTTGTTTGGTCACTCCTGCCTTCCTTTCAAAATAGTGTTAAATTTGTGTTGGAAGCGCAAGGAAAGAATATTGGCCGTTACTGAAGTTTGCCATGGTTTTTATCCCTTATTTTGTAACCTGGGTAATATATACCCTTGATATAATTTATCATGGTTATGAAATAGGTGTTTACCATTATTTCATAACATGGGTATAATATACGTTTGGAATAATTTACCATAGTTATGAAATTAGGGTTAAATTGATAAAAATATTTTCTCTTAATACCCAAAATACCCCAAAATTTTGTTATGCCCCTTAAGTACAGTATATAAATAAAGAATTAGCGGATCACCTGAAGATCAGGGCCCCCAGCCTTCTTTAGTTAGCCTTATAAGGCTAACTAACGAAAATATCATGACCTAACCTAACCAATCGTCAAGGGCATATAGTTGACCTAACGATTGGTTAGGTTTGGTCGTGATATTTTCGTTAGTTAGCCTTGTAAAGCTAACTAAAGAAGGCTGGGGGCCCTGATCTTCAGGTGATCCGAATTAGCTGCTAAGTGTTATTTATAAAAACAGAAAAATATCTAGCATGAGTAAAAACTATAAAAAAAATAATAATTAATTCTAGATTCAGGCTCTAGAAAGGACTTGCTCATTAATTTTCTTTGCGGTCCGCCTAAGTGTTTCTGTAACTTTGTGAAGGTTCGCTACCTGCACATCTTTGTCCCCTCCATCCCCAACGGGGTGTTTTCGTAATCTGGCCGACATTATTTTACCAAAATAATTTAAAATCACTACTTTTAATCTCACGAATGTAACATAAATTTGAACTTTACAAAAAGAAGATAAAAACTTAGATTTTTTTTTTTTTAAATGTTAAAGTTTGCCATTAATTTAATGTAAATCCTATAACCAGTGTATGGGTTTATTACCCTCCGTCCATATAAAATCCGTTGGCAGTCCAGAGTGGACCGCGGTTCGCCTACTAGTGACCCCCGCTCAACGAGTAGAGCAGAGGTTTTCAAATCAATGGGTAACTAGGTGTAGAAAATTCTTTCTTCAAAACAGTTATTTTAAATTAATCCAAAATACTTATTTGAGATTGGTGCGTAAAACGAACCGCCTCATTTTTATTTGGAAAGGCATCGATTCAAAAGAGCACTGATGTACGTGAAGCACTTTCATCTTGTGATCCAGATTGGAACGAGATCATGAACAAAAGACAAGCCCATTCCTCACATTAATTAGAAGTGAACCTGATCTTTTTTATTTACTGTATTTATACTGCGTTTAAAATGTTTTTCAAGTAACGATGTCCAGTTACGAGTATTTCTTGAAGTGAAATGGTTAAAGCTAACACGTATTGCCCTTTAATTTGATTTTATTAAAACACTTATTAGATGATGATATTGTTTTGGGTCGCGGGAATGTGTTTTTCTTCCACTGGGTCGCGGGAATGTGTTTTTCTTCCACTGGGTCGCGGGAGTGTTTTTCTTCCACTGGGTCGCGGGAATGTGTTTTTCTTCTACTGGGTCGCGGGAATGTGTTTTTCTTCCACTGGGTCGCAGGAATGTGTTTTTCTTCCACTGGGTCGCGGGAATGTGTTTTTCTTCCACTGGGTCGCGGGAATGTGTTTTTCTTCCACTGGGTCGCGGGAATGTGTTTTTCTTCCACTGGGTCGCGGGAATGTTTCTTCCACTGGGTCGCGGGAATGTGTTTCTTCCACTGGGTCGCGGGAATGTGTTTCTTCCACTGGGTCGCGGGAATGTGTTTCTTCCACTGGGTCGCGGGAATGTGTTTCTTCTACTGGGTCGCGGGAATGTGTTTTTCTTCTACTGGGTCGCGGGAATGTTTTCCTTCCACTGGGTCGCGGGAATGTTTTCCTTCCACTGGGTCGCAGGAATGTGTTTTTCTTCCACTGGGTCGCGGGAATAAGTGTTTTTCTTCCACTGAGTCGCGGGAATAAGTGTTTTTCTTTCACTGAGTCACGGGAATAAGTGTGTTTCTTTCACTGGGTCGCGGGAATAAGTGTTTTTCTTTCACTGAGTCGCGGGAATAAGTGTTTTTCTTTCACTGAGTCGCGGGAATAAGTTTTTCTTCCACTGGGTCGCGGGAATAAGTGTTTTTCTTCCACTTGGTCGCGGGAATAAGTGTTTTTCTTCCACTGGGTCGCGGGAATAAGTTTTTCTTCCACTGGGTCGCGGGAATAAGTGTTTTTCTTCCACTGGGTCGCGGGAATAAGTGTTTTTCTTCCACTGGGTCGCGGGAATAAGTGTTTCTTCCACTGGGTCGCGGGAATAAGTGTTTTTCTTCCACTGGGTCGCGGGAATAAGTGTTTTTCTTCCACTGGGTCGCGGGAATAAGTGTTTTTCTTCCACTGGGTCGCGGGAATAAGTGTTTTTCTTCCACTGGGTCGCGGGAATAAGTGTTTTTCTTCCACTGGGTCGCGGGAATAAGTGTTTTTTTCCACTGGGTCGCGGGAATAAGTGTTTTTCTTCCACTGGGTCGCGGGAATAAGTGTTTTTCTTCCACTTGGTCGCGGGAATAAGTGTTTTTCTTCCACTGGGTCGCGGGAATAAGTGTTTTTCTTCCACTTGGTCGCGGGAATAAGTGTTTTTCTTCCACTTGGTCGGGGAATAAGTGTTTTTCTTCCACTGGGTCGCGGGAATAAGTGTTTTTCTTCCACTTGGTCCTGAAGAATCATGCACCAGGACTGATAATAACTGGCGGTGTTTGCAATAAATTGGATATGGATATTCTTTGGACAAGACTAACACAGGGTATTGTTGCTTTCGGTGGTGATAAACTACGTGCGAGACCCTTGTCAGTACTTTGACCCCTATTTGCTCGTCAGTACTGTTGCGAGCTGTTCGTATCCTGAAATGGGTGTATGGACGGAATGTTGCTGTATGTGAAAAGATGTTTAAATCTTCATACTTACACTTAAACTATGAATGTATCAATGAGTAAAAGATATGATGATGATAATAATTAAAAAATATATAATAATAGGGTAACTCGTATATAATTACTTAATTCCGAAAATATTATTCATTACCCTAAAGCAGTGGCAGGCAACTGGCAACCGGGCCAAATCGGGTCCGCCGACGACCGTTGTCTGACTCTCCCGGCTTGGCTCACTCATGCTCGCGAAAACGTAATTTAAAAACGTTTTAAAAACACAATTTAAAAACGTAATTTAGAAACGTTTTAAAAACGTAATTTAAAAACGATGTCTCAGAATAACGCTTCTATCCTCCCATATCCTTTCGAAGTAAAGAGGGTCGACAAAATTAAATAGACACCACGAGGATTGTCCTCAAGAACAAATGGCAAAATTTACCAATGGAGTGCCAGTACGTGTGGCACCTTTGCGTAATGGAAAGGGGAAAACAACACGATTCTAAATATATTGATTCGGTAAATTTGTTGTTGTTTATTCACTTTTATTAACGAATTGAAAACTATGGAAAAAACGAAGGTGTCTATTTACTTTTTGTCAACCCTCTGTAGCTCTTTAATACCTGAAAAATATTGTGTCGTATTATATTAAATAAATAAATGGGCCTATACACATTTCATCGACGAGACCAAAACGATGACACTCTAAAAAAATATAACCTAACCTAACCTAACTTAATCTAACATAATAATAACTTGTCGATAGAATGTCGAGTCAATCAGATGTAAATCGGAAATAAATTACTTCTCGATGACAAAAATCTCCGGCAGGTGGTTCTCCCCAACTTTGTGTAAAGATGGCTTGATTTATTAGGTGGTTTATTACTAACTAGATCAGTGTTTTTCAAACCTTTTTTTTTCTCGCGACCCAGTGGAAGAAAAACACTTATTCCCGCGACCCAGTGGAAGAAAAACACTTATTCTCGCGACCCAGTGGAAGAAAAACACTTATTCCCGCGACCCAGTGGAAGAAAAACACTTATTCCCGCGACCCAGTGGAAGAAAAACACACATTCCCGCGACCCAGTGGAAGAAAAACACTTATTCCCGCGACCCAGTGGAAGAAAAACTTATTCCCGCGACCCAAACCAATAATATCTTCGAACAAGTGTTTTAATGAAATCGCAATAAATGGCAATACATGTTAGCTTTAACCACTTCACTTCAAGTAATACTCGTAAATGGACATCGAAGTTACTTGAAAAACACTTTAAATGTAGTATGAATACAGCAAATAAAAAAGATCAGGTTTCTTTTAATAAATGTGAGGGATGGGCTTGTTTTTTTCATGATCTCTTTCCAATCTGGATCACAAGATGAAAGTGCTTCACGAACATCAGTGCTCTTTAGAGTCGATGCCTTTCCAAATAAAAATGAGGTGGTTCGTTTTACGCACCAATCTCGAATAACTATTTTGGATTAATTTAAAATAACGGTTTGGAGAAAGAATTTTGGGAGCTATTGAAGAATATGGACCCCAGCCTTCTTTAGTTAGCTTTATAAGGTTAAACTAACGAAAATATCATGACCTAACCTAACCAATCGTAAAGGGCGTACAGTTAACCTAACGATTGGTTAGGTTAGGTCGTGATATTTTCGTTAGTTAGCCTTATAAGCCTAACTAAAGAAGGTTAGGGTCCCTATTCTTCAATAGTTCCGAATTTTGTACGCTTAGTTACCCAGTGATTAATATCTCGCGACCCGTATTTTGAAAACCACTGAACTTGACAAGATGGAGTATTTTCCTGTTCACTGTAATCTCTCTCGATGTATTATTAAAAGTTTTAGGTAAATCAGCAAACACGACACACAGTACACTCTTTCCATGAGGTACTTTAGTACAGTACATGTCATTTCCTTGAATAATAGCTACATCTGTTGTTCTTGTACGAAAGCCGAATTGACTAAAAACTAAAACAATTTCTTTTTAGACATTCAAATTATTAATTCCTCTGATTTCAGCAGTCACGAGAATTGCATCATGGGTCGATAGTTGTTCGAATTCTTAACGTGACTCGCTGTTTTTTTCAAAATGAGTAAATAACAAAGCATAAAACCTTAATTATATAAACGCTTTAACCAAAAATGTTTTAAACTCCTACATTGACGTTCTTCAAAACCTTGAAAAAACTACGTACTCTATCTCGTCGAACTCAACATTTCGGCAATTTTATATTTTGTTAAAGTGACGTATGACCTTGGAACGCACTCTTCAGCTCGCATTGTTCTCCTGATGACTCCATTTCTCTTTCAACAACAGTTCAACCAACTTCCTCCTACCTTTTCATTTATATAACCATTTCCTCAAGAACTCCTTGACTCACAATATTTACATAATATCTTCATTCTCTCTCTCTCTCTCTCTCTCTCTCTCTCTCTCTCTCTCTCTCTCTCTCTCTCTCTCGAGTTCGCCGTAGCAACAACGGGTGATCACCCACGAAACACTTTCATCCTCCGTAAGGGACAAGTACACGGGGATAGATACAGGGACCCTCCACAAATATTCCTCGCCGAAAAGAGATTTTTTTTTCTGCTTTCGTGGTGGCACCACACCGCGGGAGACCAAAGTTGAATACTCGCGATATTCAAAGAGTTGGCAGATACATGCACATGACAGACATTGTTACAGAAAACACGCTCAGACACTCGCCTACCTTGTTAATAGACTAGATAAGTGTTTTATAGAAATGCATAATGTTATATGGGTAATTGAAAGCAATATATGATAAATCTTCAGTGCAGTGGCTTTGGCAGGCTACGGAGAAATGATGCGACGATGAAATGATGACTTATACATAATAAAAATTCCTTTTAAAAAAAATGCATGGCGTAGATTAGATTAGTAGTTTAGTATTGATGCTATCCTTTATTTTCCGCTGTCTTCTAGTGCGTAACTGAGTAGAGTGATAAGTGTACGCATGGTGTGAATGAACTCTGAAGCTATTCTCTTCATTATACGTTCTCCTACTTTCTTATAAATCTTCTTTCACCGCTATTTTCTGTGTGGCTGGCGGAGGAGGGAGAGAGCCTCGTCTGTTCTATACTATTATTGCTATTTCTTTGTGAAAGCTTTACACGTCTATAAGTGTAAGCAGGGTATAAGTTTTCGGTGTTCTTTTTTCATTGCTATTTTTAAGTTTTCTACTTTCTTTTTTGGGCTAACCTAGAGTGGATCTTAGGGTCTTTGTTAGCCTCTGCCTCTCTCTCTCTCTCTCTCTCTCTCTCTCTCTCTCTCTCTCTCTCCAAACAACTAATCATTTTTTCATTTATTTATGTTCAGGGGGGCAACTTGATTTTCCATTTTCATTTTATTTGCATTCATGTTTTAAAACCGACTTTAATATATTATATGGAGAGAGAGAGAGAGAGAGAGAGAGAGAGAGAGAGAACGCTTCACTTAGTTCGAAGCTGATGTATGACTCGCAAGGTTGCTGAAAGCTGAAGTGAACGCAGCGTAAAAAGTGTGATTGGGCGGAAAAAACCCGTAGAATATTTTTTGTTTCGAATTTTATCTACTTTTTATATTTATTTATTTATTTATTTATTAAAAATATTGTTAAAAAATGTATTAAATTATACCTTTTAGTTTTATTTTCTATGGCGAAGACGTTGGTTTTGCTTCCGACCGAATTGCTTATTCTGACGAAGATCAAGCTTGTCACTCCACCTTAGACCTACAGTTTAACGTGGAATCCGAACCACGCCCCACCATCAGCCCAGCGTCTTGACCACTAGGCCACCCAGGGTACCCATTTATCTACCAACCTTTTTTTTTGTGTGGAAGGATGAACAGCTGGGTTTTGCTGCGCGTCGCCTGCCGTCACCGGGTCTCGATCCCGGGGCCAATGGGTTCGTAGTCAGCGACGCTCACCACTACACCACTGAGGCATATTATATTATGTAGGAAGGAGGGGGGGCTAAGGGCGAGCGCCCGCAAAAGTGACCCCTCCACAGAAGACGGAGAGAGCCAAAAACAAGGTCTCCAAGGCTCAATAATGCCATTTTCTTTTGTAATATAAATTGTGAAAAGGTTGTATTGTGTGTAAGATGCATGTATGTGTAGTAAGGAATAGAGGGAGAAGCGTGTGTTTGAGAGCATGCTGGACTGCTTACAGGGTAGATGAGACACGGAAAAAGATCAGCTAAGGAGGACAGTGACAGGAGAAACGGGATTTCTAGCACTCCCTGACTCCTGCCTAACATCCACCTCGAAGTACTTCCATGGTCGATTGATGTCTACAATCTCCTCCTACAAATTATATATATATATATATATAATTAATGGCATTTTTTTTCAGTATAATAGGTTAGGTTAAGAGACGTTTTTGAATTTGAAATTTTGAGTTTTGTTTCCTCCAAAAATGTAATTCGTTTTTTGATAAATGTTATTTTAGTTATTTACCAATCACTGTCTTTCAATTCAGGGGTCAATATCCAAAAATATATTCTTACCTCCCCCCGCCCCCAAATGAGACTAGAACCTTGACTAAGGTCGACTTAATTTGGTTTGCTTAGGTTAGGTTAAGTTAGTCAGTTATTTATTTGAAATCTGAATTGTAAATATAGAGTTTAATAATTATGTTAAGTTAAAATCAGTGATGTAGTCGAGACCACCATGGCCGAGACCGGGACCGAGACCAGGAAAAAGGTCTTGAGTTCAACATTACTGATTAAAATATTAAATAAACTCCTCATTTTGATTCCATTGTTAAATGCAAGAACGTGCGGAAGGTTGAACGTGCGACATTATGAAATTCGATTTTGTTTGTAATCACTAGAGCCCGGAGGATGTTTAGGCACTAAAAACCCTTAAAAAGGGCAAGCAAATAGGCAAAATAAACATTCAAAATAGGCAGTAAATCCCTCCCCCCCCCTCCCAAAAAGGCATTTATAAATTTGCTTTCAAAAAACGTTTAATCTAGAATAATACCTTTATATACGCATAATACGTATTACAACGCCATTAGTGAAGGAAATAGTAGGTACTAGATAATGCAAATCTTAGTTACGCGTAATAACACCGATTTCATTTCCCCAAATAAGTTTAATATAGAATAATGCCATTATACACGTATAAATAATACGCCAAAATTATAATGAACAAAACAGTAGGTATTGAATACGCTTGTTACATAATAATGACGAGGATTTAAATGTTTAACTATAAAATAATACGATATACGCTCAGTTTCTGTTATTATATTACATATAATATATATAATGTTTCAGACCAATAAGGGCCATAGGATCCACTCATGGCTTGTCTACCTAACTGTGTTCGTAATCGTGTATTGTGCATGTCCTCCGTGGTGGCGGAGAGGATCTACAATTTTACGTAGGTTCCGAACCACAAGCCTTAATTTTACGACCTTAAACTATACCCAATCTATCAACATACGCGTCTAATCGATTTTTAAACATGTTTATAGACGTGCTACTAATTACTTCTACCGGCAAACTATTCCACCTATTTACTATTCTATGCGTAAAAACGTTTTTGGCAACTGCTGTCTCGAACGTTCTACTTGTCAACTTACACCCGTTATTTCTAGTCCTATTATATTGAGATATTTCGAAAAAGCTATCTCTATCTACGTTATCGAACCCATTCATAATTTTGAAAACCTGGATTAGATCATCCCTTACCCTCCTAGTCTCGAGTGTAGTAAATTTTAACTCCTTAAGCCTATCCTCGTACGACTTCGACCTAAGCGACAGAATCATCTTAGTTGCTGGTCTTTGAACTCTTTCGATTTTGTCTATATCTTTTTGCGTATGCGGATTCCAAAATTGGATCGCGTACTCCAAATGAGGTCTAACTAATGATTTATAAAGAGGAACAATAATATCGCGCGATTTGTACTCCAAATTCCTAGCTATAAAACCTAACACTTTGTTCGCTTTATTGACCGCTGCTGTACTTTGTTTCGCTACTTTTAAATCACCACTGATGATAACTCCTAGATCTTTTTCCTGCTCTACGCTTGCTAACTCCTTCCCTGACATACTATCCGCAAAATTACCGTTACGCGAACCTATATGTAAAATTTTGCACTTATCAACGTTAAATCTCATTTGCTATGTGACTGACCAATCAACGATTTTATTCAGATCTTCCTGGATTTTACCTCTATCTTAGTCATTAATCGCCCTACCACCCAACTTCGTGTCATCCGCAAACTTTGAAACTGTACTGACTAGGCCGACATCTAAATCGTTAATATATATATATAAGAAAAAGCAAGGGGACCAATACAGAAATATATGACAAACTGACAGACCTATTTGGGACACCAATGGAATAATACTAAAAAAATACTGGGGGCGGGGAAGGCAAATTTGGCACTTTATGACGAAAAAGGCACTTTTTCCTCTAAATGCAAAAAAAGGCATGTATGGCATTTTGCCTGAACATCCGGCCTCTTGTAATCACTCTAAAAACATACAAATGCGGGTTTTAAATGCGTTGCAGGAATGTTGATTGCATTGTTAAACTTCGTAAGATTTTGCTTACCCGATTGACCTTTGATAGGTCATACCAAATTACTAGATTAAAAATAAACTCGAAAGATCTTAGTTCGTTATAACGATCGAACTTTGGTTACGATTTTCGGACCTTTTCTTGTTTTTTCTATTTTATCCAAGGCATCACGTATACCATTGGCCTTGTATCAGACAATTCTTAAGCTTTCAAGTCTGCGATTACATCCTGTGTCAGACGAAAGTTTTGTGGAGAAATCGAAATTACGTTTCATCAAAATTTCCCAATTGTGTAGAACCGTTATAAAACATTGGAACGCCTCTTTGAGAAGATCTAGCGATATCACGTAAGACAAGATTCAAGTCGTGTTCTCCACAGGGTATAAAAAGAAAAGGCTCTCGATTAGCCTAAGAATGCGGGATTGGACATCTTGTTGGCACCATTATCGTAACTTGTATACCTGGTCCATAAGATTCTAGTTGGTTCATCAGGATATCACAAAGTTCTCTGCCAGTGCTGTCATTGATTTCGACAAAGTCACTGAAGTGCTCAGCAGTTCTGCCATCACTGTCATCATCATTAATAAGTTATATGCTCACAGTCGTTCCTATGGCTTATAAGAAATATTTTACCTCCTTAACACGATCCAAATTGGTTTTGTTTTTTACTTTTCAGAAGTCATTGAAAGCAGTTCTCTCTGAATTTTCTGGACAGGATCGAGGTTTCTAATTGTTGTGATGTGACCAACTTCAGATCTAATTGTTGTGATGTGACCAACTTCAGATCTAATTGTTGTGATGTGATCAACTTCAGATCTAATTGTTGTGATGTGATCAACTTCAGATCTAATTGTTGTGATGTGATCAACTTCAGATCTAATTGTTGCGATGTGACCAACTTCAGATTTAATTGTTGCGACTTGACCAACTTCAGATCTAATTGTTGTGATGTGATCAACTTCAGATCATGCTTTTCTAGGACAGAATCAAACTTGTCCATAAACTCGATATTGACCAGAAAATTTCCATTGTCATCAAGTCCACAACGCATCGCTGTTACAAGTACCTCGAAACACCAAATTGTATTCTGCTGTACATTGTACTCTACATTAACTTTGTGCCAGTGGCTATTCCCTTTTCTAAGTTTTCGTTGTACATCCTGTACTTCAGTAGTAACACCTTTGGCTAATCTCTTAAGCTCAGACCACTCTTTCACGCTTTCCAACTGTGGTTTTTGAAACTTTATGGGTTTTCAGTCTCTCTACTTTTTGCAACCTATATACAAAAAAAAAAAAAAAGTTTAATATTTACGCCGTTTGATCGTCCTCATTAACTCCCTCGCCTTTATGAACAAATAAATGCTTTATAGAGTGTAGTTATTGCATTTATAAAGAATTTATATATTTTATATAGACTATAGGGTGATCCATAAGTCCCTTTACCCTTGAGCTTTATATATATATATATATATATATTATAAAGTGTGTGTGTGTGTAGTGAACCCTAACTGCTTGGCGATGCTGCTCGTACCCTGAAATGGGGGTATGGGCGGAATAGTGCTCTGTGTAAAATGATTATTAACTCTTCATACTTCCACTTAAACTATGAATGTATCGATATATATATATATATATATATATATATATATACACACACACACACACCCTATTATATATTTTCGCCTGTCTGTCTGTTGTTTGTCTGTCCTTTATGCAAGCGCAAACCGTTTGACTTAGAACTACCAAATTTGGCACGGGAACCTCTTATGGATGAAGAATGTCAACACAGAGTCGGTCAGCCTGTCTGTTTGTAAAACTTATCCCGGGCAACGCCGGGTACCTCACCTAGTGTATATATATATATATTACATATATATATATATTTTTTTTTAAATTTATTTATTGGGGTTGTTTAACCTCCTTCGCAACATCTAAGACCATATGACGGAGGGGACCTACAGCTTTACGTGGGATCCGAACCACGGGTCGCTACATAATCTGGGCTCGGAGGACGGTCTCCCATCCAACTAGTACCCAGACCCAATGTCGCTTAACTTCGCTGATATATATATATATATACACCATTATCATCATAGTGGTTCGGACTCCACGTAAAGCTGTAGGTCTCCTCCGTCATATTACCTCAGACGTTACGAAAGAGATTAACCCACACATTATCAACGCGATGTCGCTGTACGACGATGTCGTGTAACTCGCGTAAGGAAAATAATTACTAAAATGAATTCAGAAAAACATCTCTACAGTTATTATAAGAACAGGAAGTAATTATACGATAAATTTACTATTTATGTTTAAAATAAGGTCACTAAAGGTCACTAAAGGTCACAAACATGTTTTGAATTGAAATAACTTGTTTAAATTTGACTTTTAATCAATAAGAATGCTCAGAAAGGAGTGTGTAAATGTCATGGACAATGACTTGATATTTTAGTCCTGGATTCAGATCGGCTTTCTCATTGGTCAACGTCTGCTTAACATAAAACAACATTCGCAATTGGTTTGAATTTCTTTTCCTGATTTTTTTTTCTATGTTTATTCTCTCCTACGTTATATATATATATAGGAAAATAAGTTAATGTATAGGTGATGATTGGTGTGGGTCGTGGGCACCTCACCGGTGGGAGTCATAGGGTGTATCGTGGGTGAATATTATAAGTGAGAGGAATGTCATCGTTCTCCATTTCCAATTTTTTTGATACATTTTTGTCATAGTACACGCGGAGATGCTGCATCCGACGCTAAAATCTCTGCTTTGTCTACTTCAAAATTAAAAGTAGAAGTAGAAGTAGGAGTGAATCTACTCTTCAAAACAAAGTACTTGAATAGTAGTACTCTAGTAATAGATGGACCTCTGAAATAAAAAAAAACAAGTAGTAAAAAGATAAGCTTTTAAAAACAAAAGAAAATATTTCAAATCACTTCTGACATGCCTTAATTCGGCTTAATTTTAAAGCCGACAGAGAAGACAAATTTTCAGAGTAAAATGCTAAATAAGGAATACGTAAGACTAACCATCTTGTACGGCATGAAAATGGATGTGGGTCCGCAGAGGAGCCCTACTTTTGTTTCTATAATTTAAATATCCTATAAAGGAAGGCGAAGAGCTCATTTGGTTGCTTGGTTCTTCGTTCAAATGCGAGTCTCCAGTTAACGTTCCCCAAATTGTAAATTTTGTCTTAATGGGAAAAAGTTGAGGCATATTTCTTTGTTAAAAGGATATTTTAAAGATGTTTATCGAACCTCTATTTCAGGAGGATTAGAATGCCTTTGCTCTAATTTTATTACCCTCTTATAAATCGGATGGTTTATCCTTTCTCTCCTCTTCGTTCTTTCCCGGGTTTCTCTTCCGCCGTTCTTTTTATCGTTCTTATTCTGTCTTTTTATCATTTTTATTTTTCACCTTTTTGGTCTTATTTTCGGTCTTTTTATCGTTCTTATTTTCCGCCGTTTTTGGTCTTATTTTCGGTCTTTTGATCGTTCTTATTCTCCGCCGTTTTTGGTCTTATTTTCGGTCTTTTTATCGTTCTTATTCTCCGCCGTTTTTGGTCTTATTTTCGGTCTTTTTATCGTTCTTATTCTCCGCCGTTTTTGGTCTTATTTTCGGTCTTTTTATCGTTCTTATTCTTCGTCCTTTTGACCTTATTTTCGGTCTTACTCCGTCTTTTTATCGTTCTTATTCTCCGCCTTGTTTGGTCTTATTTTCAGTCGTACTTCGTCTTGATTCCTGCTTTCTTCTTCTTGTGATAATAAATGATTCTAACTAATTCTATTTTTACCTTATGTAAATACGAGATGTTGAGATGTTTCACGGAAATCAGATCTGCAAAAAGATTTTAAAATGAGAGATATTGATCCTATCTATCGGCAAATATTCGTTTTAATCTCATTATAAAGAAAATACATCGGACTTAAACTGAATTTTCCATAAATTTTGCATTTCTTTACAATAAAAAAAAAAAAGTTTCTTTTAAAGAATTTCTCATTTTCTGAAATAATTTCTGAGTGGACTTTTTCGTTAAAAATGAATTTTTATGGGCATTAAAGGTCAAATACTTCGTGTTCCTTTTATTGACTCTTATTAAAAGTTAATTATGTAATAAAGAACAACATTAGGCGTCCTACTGCAAATATAAATTTTAATTTTAAATGGTTTCATACATTCCGTTTTGATTATCTTGCAATTGGATGTGTAGATCCTCCAAGGGAGAGAGAGAGAATTATCGTACAACACACTCACACACACACACACACACACACACACACACACACACACACACAACTGTGGTTACCATATAAAACCGTTACATTTTCATATTTCAACTGTAGATGGCAACATTTAACCGTTTCAGGACGACTGGTACAAATTGGTAACGTTTCAAATACACGCATTCATAATTTAATCCTACAAAAAATTCCGGCCTTAAAGGGTTAACTTAATTTGCGTAACAACTAACTTTAACCTAACCTGACCTAACATAACATTCATTATATTCCTTTTTTCATAGTCTGTAATGATTTTCACCACCAAAAATGAAACTCTGGCGACGCTTAGTGTCACTACTCACACGTTCGTGTCGCGATGAGATCCACGTGTATCCTAAAATTTGTCGCGGTTTCGTAAGGTAGCCAAGAATAAAAAAAAATACACGTACACAACTGTAAAATATTCATCTTTAGAAAATAATAATAATAATTATAATAACTATTACAGCTCTCTAAAACTCATAAACTGTAAACACACAAAACTGTAAATAATTATTTTAATACCGATATGCGTGTTTACGTTGGCAAGATGTAATAAAGTCCCTTAAAATGTTGAAAGATTTAAAAACCGTTAATAATGAATAAGTATTTCTCTGAAAGTTCTGCAGTTATCAACGTTGTCAGTGTTTATCAAAGTATTTTTACTGCGAGGCTGATAATTTTACAGTCCGATGCTCATATCATTTCGTTAAAAACAGTGGTTGTAAATTATTGTAAACATGAAGGAGACAGACGCGTACAGTAAAGTCCTACTACGTCCTACCTCTCCTCGCGAAATGTAAAAAAAAGAAGAAGCTAAGTTTTGTTAAAAATATGTTTATGTAAAGTTAAGAAATAAGACTAAATACTGAGGTGACTACAAATAAGGCGAACTACTGAGGTGACTACAAATAAGACGAAATAACTGAGGTGACTACAAATAAGACTAAATACTGGGGTGACTACAAATAAGACTAAATACTGGGGTGAATACAAATAAGACGAAATACTGAGGTGACTACAAATAAGGTGAAATACTGGGGTGACTACAAATAAGACAAAATACTGAGGTGACTACAAATAAGACAAAATACTGAGGTGACTACAAATAAGACAAAATACTGAGGTGACTACAAATAAGACAAAATACTGAGGTGACTACAAATAAGACAAAATACTGAAGTGACTACAAATAAGACTAAATACTGAGGTGACTACAAATAAGACTAAATACTGAGGTGACTACAAATAAGACAAAATACTGGGGTGACTACAAATAAGACTAAATACTGGGGTGACTACAAATAAGACTAAATACTGGGGTGACTACAAATAAGGCGAAATACTGGGGTGACTACAAATAAGGCGAAATACTGGGGTGACTACAAATAAGGCGAAATACTGAGGTGACTACAAATAAGACTAAATACTGGGGTGACTACAAATAAGACGAAATACTGAGGTGACTACAAATAAGACGAAATACTGAGGTGACTACAAATAAGACGAAATACTGAGATGACTACAAATAAGACGAAATACTGAGATGACTACAAATAAGACGAAATACTGAGATGACTACAAATAAGACGAAATACTGAGATGACTACAAATAAGACGAAATACTGGGGTGACCACAAATAAGACTAAATCCTGGGGTGACCACAAATAAGACTAAATCCTGGGGTGACCACAAATAAGACTAAATCCTGGGGTGACTACAAATAAGACTAAATCCTGGGGTGACCACAAATAAGACTAAATCCTGGGGTGACCACAAATAAGACTAAATCCTGGGGTGACCACAAATAAGACTAAATCCTGGGGTGACCACAAATAAGACGAAATCCTGGGGTGACTACAAATAAGACGAAATCCTGGGGTGACTACAAATAAGACGAAATCCTGGGGTGACTACAAATAAGACGAAATCCTGGGTGACTACAAATAAGACGAAATCCTGGGGTGACTACAAATAAGACGAAATCCTGGGGTGACTACAAATAAGACGAAATCCTGGGGTGACTACAAATAAGACGAAATCCTGGGGTGACTACAAATAAGACGAAATCCTGGGGTACTACAAATAAGACGAAATCCTGGGGTGACTACAAATAAGACGAAATACTGAGGTGACTACAAATAAGACGAAATACTGGGGTGACTACAATAAAACTAAACACTGGAGTGAATACAATAAACACATTATTACGTTCTATCAGTGCTTCAAAAGCTTTTTATCCAAAGTCTGTTTTATTGCATTTGAACGCAAATAATGTTCATTCTATTGCCACAGCTTTCCCTCCAAGAAACTCATTAAGTGTTCCCTTAAAACCTTGGCCATCTCTTAAAGCGAAATAACTTTGGTTTTTAAATAACGTTTTAACAAGCATTGTTCGTGGTGCATTGTCAGACACGGAGGGCAGATTATGGCCCCAGGGGGAGTGGATTTAGCCGGGAAAGACGAGTTATTGAAGATTGGAGTGAATGCAGGAAGGAGAGAGAGAGAGAGAGAGAGAGAGAGAGAGAGAGAGAGCATCCATTATGCCATGCTATTACTTAAAAACACAATAAAAATTAAAACGAATGAAAAGGGGGCCACGTAATGATCTTCCCTACCAAAATACTGATATAAATTTTCAACATTTGGAAAAAAAAAACAAAAATAAAAATTGTGCCTGAGAAATCTTTTTTAAACTTTAAATCTGCGCCTGTCTCCTATCTCTAAATTTTTGTAGTTTTTCTATTTTGGAAAACTATGAGCTTAGCTTAGCTTTTTTCTTTTACGATTAGGGGCCAAAAGAGGAGGAGGACGAGGAGGAGGAGGAGAAGGCCAATGGGGATTAGGACGGTATATGTTCTAAAGAGGATATAAATTCAAGTAAGAAATCTCTCTCTCTCTCTCTCTCTCTCTCTCTCTCTCTCTCTCTCTCTCTCTCTCTCTCTCTCTCTCTCTCTCTCTCTCTCTCTCTACATGCGCAGTATACCACTAGCTCTCTCTCAGTGTTCAAATGAGGGCACATTCGATTCGTTTTCTAAACTTAGAAAAGTTACCGATCACCAATTATTTATTTGCCGATTAATCGGTATAACTTTAGGACATTAAGTTCTTGAAGAACACACACACACACACACACACACACACACACACACGTACGTATCTCCTTATAAGTAAGGTACCAACTTTTTTAAATCCGTGCTTTGGTAACCTTGGTGTTTGCTTCCGCTCGAATTGTTCATTCTGACGAAGGTCAAGCTTGTTGTCCCACCTTAGACCTATAGCAGCTTAACGTGTAATCCGAACCACGATCTACCAGGTGTGGTCAGAAATTACGAAGTCCACTCCTGGACTCACTCTCACGACTCCCGATCAGCGAGTCCAGCTTCTTAACTACTAGGCTACCCAGGGTACCCATTTATCTACCAACAAGATATTTGCATGGAAGGATGAACAGCTGGGTGAGCTGAATGCCGCCTGCCATCGCCGGGAATCGAACCCGGGGCCAATGGATTCGTAGTCAGCGATGCTAACTACTACGTAACCGACACACACACTACACCATTAAAAAACTAATTGGCCAAACCAAATTTAATCTAACATTACCTAACCTAACGTAACCTAATCTTAGTGCCATCGAACCAAGAAAGTGTTTCGAACGCAATTGAGGGGGTCGAAAGATGGTTTCTGTTAGGTTATTAAATAGTGAGGTATTCGCTTATCTAGCCTAACCTAATCTGACTTAACCTAGCGTAACCTAACCTAATCAGGACTTTTTTCCCCGACAGTAGAAATGTTTCTCGATTTTTATATTTTTTTTAATGTTCTGAGGTACCAAACGTGTTGTTACTTCACAAAACATGACACCAGTACATCTGTGAATTATCACACACACACACACACACACACACACACACACACACACACACACATCTGCTTTTGGGCTTTGGAAGCTGGAACCAGTAAAGCAGTGATTGGACGCTACTCGTAGTAGATAAAGTAGATAATCCGAGTAAAACCGCTGTTAGAAACTCTTCGTGGAACTTTACCACAAACTTGTCGATAAAATGCTATTCTTCAACCCAAGAATCGGTCTTTGTCCAGAAACAGTTTCGAGAATATCGACTTTAAACTCGCGTGGCAGGCTGTAACTTGGGGAAAGAGTTATCCTCGACTTCAAAGTTTCTCCTTCACAGACTTCAACACTCAAGTTTTACCTCCAAACTTAGTGTTTTAACTTCTTTAAATCTCAAAATGGAGGAATAATTCAACTTGACGAGTATGTTTAATTAACTTAACGGGAGATTAAAGATTCTATAAGATTCTACAAGATTCCATGAAGTCTTAACAATTTATTTATCAAACTTTGAAAGTTTACGAATTCAAAGTTTACAGAATTCGAATGGTTATAAGATCAGTTATAGGGAGTACTTACAGTCAAGATAGGCTTGGAATGTGAACTAGGGTCTCGTCCCATTTAAAGTGTTATTACCAACCAACCATATTCTTCGCTCGAGAGTAAGAAGTCTGCCAGTGAAAATCTCGGAGGAGGCAATTCTCAAATTGATCTAACTCCATCCAGTTTGCAACCTTTCAAATGTTCCGTGGGATGATTCCTCACTTCACGAAGGTCAAACTTGTTGTCCCCTCCTCTGTACGATGTCCCATTTTAAGTCCTATTTTTTTACTCTTCTTCATATCAAGAAACCCTCTCCGAAATTTTGAATTCCCACTTTGAATATTCCCACTCACTTGCTGATGGAAATGGGCATGACATTGTATGGGTAAGGGGTAGTCGTGAAAAAGGTGAATGAAAAGTTTGGTTAATATATATATATATATACTGTGTGGGGGGGGATTTGAACAAATGTTCAGGATCGACCCGTGTTCGACTCCTCTGCAGCAACCCACCTCATTCGGGAGGTACTCATTCATCCACCACCCAAATGAAATATAAACAATTGGGTGTTTCGTGAATCGAACCCGGGCAGATGGATTCGTAGTCAGCGATGCTAACCACTACACCATCGATACATTACGAGGAAGGAAGAAAGAAGTTGGTATGAATGAAAATAAATAGAATTCACCAAGGTTGATGACAACGAATTAAAACTATTTCAATTCAGAATTTGTTTAATTCACACGCACGAAAAAAATGTATAAATTCATAATTCTTTGCTTCATTTACATTTGTAAATGATTTACAATTTACAAATTAATTCCAAGCTTTGATTAATTTACATATTTTTTAATTTATGATTTAAAAAAAATGTTGACAATACATTCCTAAGTTTGCTCAAATTAACAGTTCAAAACGTTTTTGAAAGTACCGTCAATTATGTTAATTACACACACAAAATAATTTAGTTTATGTTCAAAATTACATGACCATTATACTGTGTTCGTGTATATATATGTTATAGTTAATGTCTAAAATCAGGCAATTTGTAAATTGACTGAAATTTTAGGCAATGTGTTAAATTGTGATATATATGTTTGGGTAAATGTGATAAATTGGTAATTATGCATAATTACCGGTAATTATGCATAATTGAAAATATCATGACAACCTAACCAATTGTCAAGGGCGTACAGTTGACCTAACCGGGCATTCAATTGACCTAACCTTGAATGCCCTGTTAGGTCAATTGAATTTAATGCCCGGTTAGGTCAACTGTACGCCCTTGACAATTGGTTAGGTTAAGTCATGATATTTTCAATTATGCATAATTACCAATTTATCACATTTACCCCCAACATATACACAAAACTTAACCTAACCTTTCTGGTGATGCTGCATATGCATGCCCACTGGTATTTCCCAATATGCTGCCTAAAAATTCATTAGTTTGGTTTTGTGTGTATCACAATTTGACACATTACCTAAAATTTCAGTCAATTTACAAATTGTTTGATTTTAGACATTGTAAAATATATATAATGTGTGGGTGTTTGAGCGTCGAGATAAATTTTCGCCTCACCATTCTATCTTTCACACTGGTAGAAATAAGCAACATACACCTAAATGTAGACAAACGGTTTTAATTTTTTGTAATGTAGGTTCAGATTGTTCTCCTGTCTTTTGTGAACATAAGCAAACATCGGTAGCGTCAAAATACTCAATAGTCGTCCGAAAAGATAATGTGAAATAGTTGAAATCACCCGCGACATTGCGTCTTTCATTTCATCGACGTAACCCCACAGAAAGTAATCGAGGGGCTAAATATCCGGTGATCTGACATACTACGAAAAGTGAGGACTTCGGGATATGAGACGATTGCAATAGTGGTCATGCAACCACCTCATTGAATCTTGAGCTGTGTGTGTGTTGCTGCACCGTGTTCTTGAAACCAAGTTCCCTTGCGCCTCACGTACACAGTGCCAAAAGCATACTTTTCTGAACCGTAGCAGCCTATTTCGATTCAAGATCCTCAAAAAGGGGATTAACTTTGAGACACCATCACACAGTTATTTCTGGAGCGTGTAAAAACGGTTCGTCAAAAGTAAACATGCTCCCCCTCCCCCACCGAGACGGGAATTTTGCTTGCTTACATACATCCCACGGAGTTACGAAGGGCATTCATCACTATAATTATGCCATCGAGGTTTCGCTTATTGTGATCATGCTTGTCGCTGACTCGAACGTAAATTCATTACGACGGCACTGGTCATCCTCCTCCGTCAAAAACTTCTGCAGTAGTTGGATTTTGTAAGCAAGTGTCTTACTACCGTATCGAACATGCGTTTCACAGTAGTTCGTGACACCCTTTTCATGGGACATGCGACGTGTTATTTTCCTTAGGCTAAGCATAACTGCAGCCCAGATCAATTGCCTATTCTCTGGAGTTTCAAGGTCCTTTGAATAACCTGATTGCCTTACATGTTGATTTATGAACTTCCAATGGCCTTTACATGCTGGAAATGCAGTTCTGAAGACACGGTAGACGTTCTTTATTACAGATGGCAAATTCTGTACAATAAATATTCCCTGTTTTGTCGTCCATCGTATCCTATTTGACTCGCAAGCGAATAGTACATTTTTCTACAAAATAAATTTTACAGTCCTGTCACTTACGGTAATATTACTGATGTAAACTCATGAAGCTAAAATCATTGTTAAAATTCAAACCGTAATTTTCAGTATTCGTAGCGAAAAAACACCCTCAATTGGCGCCGCCACGCTTTTTTAAAAGAATGTCCTCCTACTCTTTCTTTTTAACTTTTCGGAGTTTATATTACATTTTCTTTCAATTAAGAAAGTCTGAGACATTTGTGTGAATGTAAACGAGGTTCGCTCTACATACAGGGTGTATCATAATTCCCTTTACTCCCTTTTACCTTCACCCTATTCTAGTAGGAAATAGTTCTGGGCTAAAGGGATTTATGGGACACCCTGTATTTAAAAAAACTAGACGCTTCTATATCCTTTCGTAAACAAAACTAATCACTTTATCACCAAGAAAGGGAAATAATATGAAAAAATGTGTATTTGCAGATGTGGTAATTTAAAAAAAAAAAAAAAAATATCCAAAAATCCCCCAAAATTAATAATTAGTAATTTTGGAATCTTTTTGAAAAAAATTTCGCCAAATTTTTTTCCATGAACTGTGAACATTGTGTGTCAATAAGGCCTTAAGGCCTGCAATGGCCTAAAAATGCACGATTACGGATGAAGAACGTATCAAGCATTAAACCGAATGAAATATAGAGGCATTTTCAGTGAATATTTAACGGCTAACGCCAAAAATGTACTCGTAAATGTGGCAGCATATGACTCAAAATTATTACATACAATATTTAAATAGAGCTGATTTTCTTATATATATATATATTATATATATATATATATATATATATATATATATATATATATAATATATATATACAGGGGATCTCATAAATACATACCTTTACCTCATGTTTTATATATACATATATATATATAAACTTAAGTTCAATACGTTTATATGGAACACCCTGTATTATATGTTATATATAAATTAAAGAAAACATTTTATTTTAGCCACATGAAAACTTTTTTTTGAAGAGCAATATACAGGGTGTCCATAAATTCACATATCATAGGAAAATACATTTATTTATAAAAATAGTTACGATATTTGTTCGAAATGATTCCCACCAATCTCAAAAATGTTTGTAAACGAAAAAGCAGGTTTCTTTGAATGTTCCTCAACATATTTGGCCTGATGGAGACTTAAATAAATAGACATTGCTTATTGTCCTATGATGTGTGGCTTTATGGACACCCTGTAGAATGAAAAAAAAGGTAAAAAATTTTTACTACAAAATCAAATGTAAACATGCAACTCTCTCCTACATCAAACCAATAGTTTATTTTCACCAAAAAAGGTATACAAATTAGCACTGATTGCTAACCTATTTATAAGACTCGGACTTTTGCATAATACGGGATCAAAATCTCTTATCCCAAGTTCCCAACGAACTTGGGATGGGAAAACATAAACAACCTGGGTATGATACGATGCTGTTGATGTCCATCATGGAGAGACGGGGGGAAGGATGGGTCCCCAACCCAATTCTTCCCCACCTGTATCGCCACGGAGATACGGAGCTAAGTGCGCCTGTTAGATGGCGGTGGTGTCGCCACATTCCTACGTCAAACCGGATATTCATCACAACATATATACATAATTCAAAATTTTCACGTGAACTTAGATAAATGTAATACAACCGGCAAAGAAAATGAAAAAGGGTTCCGAGCGCTTTCGTTTATTACAAGACAAGTTAGTCTGTGGAAATCATTCGTAAGTCGTACGTAATTGAATTGAATTGAATTACCTTTATTATTAATAATAAAATAAATAAATAGATTGGTTTTACAATGACATAAATAATTGTGAAGCTGGACTATTTATTTTTATTTAATTTGGCTCTTAAGCTTTAGGCTTTACTGGGCTCTGTTTTAGGCTTTACTGTTAGGTCTTAAAGGGTTAATCTTTACTGAAATGATGTTATCTAGTTTGTAGAAGAAACGACTCTAGTTAATATGCGGAATGGATTTTATACCTATCGTTATTTCTCTCAATTAAACCTTTCAGGACGACTGTTACAAATTGGTAACGTTTCAAATACACGCATTCGTAACTTAACAGTACAAAAAAAAAAATTCGGCCTTAAAGGATTAATTTTAAGTATAAAATCCGGTCACTGGCCCGTTGTTTTAACAATTTTTACAATATCTACCATATTTGGAATCCAAAAAAGGGGGGTAAACGAGAAAACCTCAGCCCTCAAAGATTTAAATAATCAATAAAGCTTATTACCCTCGATTTAAAATGGTTCTCACGGAAGTGCGAACAAAAGTCACAAGTAAAAATGGAAAACTCTCAGTGAGCGAAACTCGAAGACCGAAAAGGCTCCGGAGACAGATTTGTCCATTCCCCTTCGTGATTGTCTGGAAACTGAATAGAAGTTAGCAACAAGGACCGATTTCTATTTCTACACCTTTGCGGGGGCCCCCACCTTCCCTATACAGAGCTAAAGGCAACTCCATTTGGTGACCACACACATAACTTATATATATATATATACACACACACAGACAGTATATATATATATATATAAATCATTTCACGAAAGTAACACGTGAAAAATATTTATGATGAATAAAACCACGAAGGAAAGGAAACACACAGTGGTGCTCAAGTGGTGCGTTTATGGAATCTTGTCTCAACAAGGCAAAACAAACCGTCTATCGTGTGAATAATTACACTCGCACTTTGTCAAAGAATATTTTAGTACTTTCATTTTTCCCGGGCTTTTTAGGCATTGCTAATGTACTTAAACTTTTGGATATTAATGTAGTATTTTCATATAATAATATTGTGAAAAATATCATGGTAAAAAATAGCCCTCCAATAATTCAGGCGTTATCTATAAAATTGGTTGTAAACAATGTGATTCCTTTTACATTGGTCAGACGGGAAAGGATTTGCACACGCGTGTAAAACAGCATCAATATTCCGTTAGAACGGGACAGTCGTCCAGTGCCCTTTTTGTCCATTTGTCAGAGTTATCCCATTGTATTGATTGGAATAATGCTTCAGTTTTGTTTCACTCTTGCAACATTGTTAATAGAAATATTCTTGAGTCTGCTATTATCCAACTTACAAATAACTTTAACATGAGCAAAGGTCTTTTTCAATTCGATCCCGTTGTTTTGAATTCGTTCAGAACGGATTTAGACAAGAAGGGCAGAATGCTAAAACTTTGGTAATTTTCCCTTATAAATTTGGATGCTTCTCTTATAATTTTTATTTTTCAATTTATTTTTATTTTTTATTTTTTTTGTGACCTATATATCATTCATTCAGGCATTATCTATAAAATTGGTTGTAAACAATCCATTTGATCTTGTGTTGAATTCGGGCAAAGTGGTAAAATTGGTAGTTTTCCTTACAAATTTGTATGCTCCTCCCACAATTTTTATTTGTATATTTATTATATATATTTTTTTTTTTTTTGTAACCTATATATAGTCTTGAACTCTTTATTTACTTCAGTGTTGCTGAGGATGTCATTAGACGAAAGCGCTTGAGCACCACTGTGTGTTTCCTTTCCTTCGTGGTTTTGTTAATCATATATACATTGACCTTCGTGTGAAGCGAGACCAACGCACGGAACAACAACGAGGTTAACGAGGTATATACATACTCTGGAACAATCTTCCTGAATCCATCTTTCCTCCTTCTATGGGAGGGGCGCTTTTGGGGCATTTGCCCTTGGCCCCTCCTTCCTGCATTAAAAAAAAGATTGAAAGAATGGCTGCTGCGAATTCACGAGTGACCTCGGGTGATATTTGCCAAACATTAAGACTGTCTAAGATCGATGTCCATCTTTCTACTGTACGTCGTACATTGAGAAAAAATGGTTTGCATAGAAGAGTTGCACAAGGAAAACCTTTGCTACGAAAAGAGCACAAAAAGCTCTTTTAAAGTACGACGAATATCATCAAAATGATGGCTTTGCATTCTGGAAGAGAGCTCTCTAATCAGACGAGACCAAAATTGAATTATTCTGGAACAACGAGCAATGGTATGGTTTTCAAACATCAAATATTGCATTTGGGGAAAAAAAAACATCCTTCCTACGGTTAAACAAGGTGGTGATAGTTTGCTTCTTTGGGGATGCTTTAGTGCAGTGATGCACAAACCCTGGCCCGCGGGCCAAATGTGTCCCCCACGGGTCTTTTCAGTGGCCCCACGGGTCTTTTCAATTCAATGAAAAAGTTAGAATATAAAAGTGACCCAATTTATGACTTAGATGGAAAGTAAGCAGGCAAATACATTTAGTTATTTTCTTCGCTTGGCCCTCACATCAAAAAAGTTTGTGCACCACTGCTTTAGTGTTTCTGGTCCAGGAAAGCTTGTTGTCATCAATGGAATCTTGAGATCGAAGAAATATCAGGAAATTTTAGAAGAAAATGTTATTACCTTCAGTTCGGAAGTTGCGAATGGGTCGCAGTTGGGTACTGCAACAAGAAAATTATCAAAAACAAAGATAAGAACACTATGAAATGGCTTCAAGAAATGAATGTCAAGCTTCTCGAGTGACCCAGTCAAAACCCAGATCTCAATTTAATCGAGAATTTATGGTCTGATTTGAAAAGGGGTGTCCGCAAGAGAAATCGTTCGAATCTGAATGAATCGCAACAATTTTCTTTAGAAGAATGGGTTAAAATTTCTACCGAGAGATTGCCAAACTTTGTCGAAACGAATCATTGAAATCATTCAAGCAAAAAGTGGACACACAAAGTATTAAATAATTTTATTAAAAAATGTACGAAAACTTTTGCATTTTAATTTTTTTTATATTTTCCTAAAATTCTGTAATGTTTTACATTATATTTTGGAGTTAAATTAAAAATTTTATTCGTTAACTTTTTCCAAACGAACGCTAAACTTTTCATAACTATCCTTCGTACGGTACAAAAGAAATGGACGAATATAACTGACCTATTTCTCTGTACGAATACTTATGAGCCCCACTTTATATAAAATCTAAAATCTGACTCAAAAACAAGCGCGATTAAGCACCCCATATTCAGGAAACGTCTGTCTGCATAGGCAAACTTAGAACTAAATTTTTTTATATTTTTGGAGTTCCTCCTTCTGCATACGAAACATAAAGGAAAAATGAAGTTTCTTTCACGCTTTTATATCCAAATTGTCTGGAAATATAACATCTTATCTTTTATAGTTTTTACCTCTATCATTGAAAGCACCGCTTCATCTCGGCTTTTGCGTTTTATCACCTTGCTGAATACGACTTCAAGTTAATGGTGTAGCTTAACTAACTCTAAAAATATATACACAAAGAAAGAAAATTTTATATATATGTGTAGTTGTGTGGTATTTCGAGGTGAACGAACGCTTTTGTTTTCTCTCTGCCATAATACAAAATTAAAAGTGTGACTACTCAGCGGTTTAATAATTTTATATGTATGTGTAGTTGTGTGGTATTTCGAGGTGAACGAACGCTTTTGTTTTCTCTCTGCCATAATACAAAATTAAAAGTGTGACTACTCAGCGGTTTAATAATTTTATATGTATGTGTAGTTGTGTGGTATTTCGAGGTGAACGAACGCTTTTGTTTTCTCTCTGCCATAATACAAAATTAAAAGTGTGACTACTCAGCGGTTTAATAATTTTATATGTATGTGTAGTTGTGTGGTATTTCGAGGTGAACGAACGCTTTTGTTTTCTCTCTGCCATAATACAAAATTAAAAGTGTGACTACTCAGCGGTTTAATAATTTTATATGTATGTGTAGTGTGGTATTTCGAGGTGAACGAACGCCTTTGTTTTCTCTCTGCCATAATACAAAATTAAAAGTGTGACTACTCAGCGGTTTAATAATTTTATATGTATGTGTAGTTGTGTGGTATTTCGAGGTGAACGAACGCCTTTTGTTTTCTCTCTGCCATAATACAAAATTAAAAGTGACTCTACTCAGCGGTTTAATAATTTTATATGTATATGTGTAGTTGTGTGGTATTTCGAGGTGAACGAACGCTTTGTTTTCTCTCTGCCATAATACAAAATTAAAAGTGTGACTACTCAGCGGTTTAATAATTTTATATGTATGTGTAGTTGTGTGGTATTTCGAGGTGAACGAACGCTTTTGTTTTCTCTCTGCCATAATACAAAATTAAAAGTGACTCTACTCAGCGGTTTAACCCTTTCAGCCCTGAATTTTTTGTAGAGTTAAGTTATGAATGCGTATTTGAAACGTTACCAATTGGCATCTTCAGTCCTTAAAGGGTTAATTTGTTTACGTCGTAGTGGTTGTAAAGTGCCAGTGCATTCCCAGTGCTAGTTTATTGAGTAAGAATAAAATGCAACGTAGTGTGTCCAAATAAATAAATAAGTTGTCGTAACCATGAAGTTGCAGGCAGAGATCTTTTATAAAATAAGTGAAGGATTGTTAATCTAAAGATTTCGAGGTGTACATCTCTGAACGCAGTGTGGTTTGGTTTTTAAACGTTCATGAACGAATAAATCCGAAGTGTTTCAGATTGTTTAAAGTTGTTCTATCTTAGTTCGGATTATCAGAGAAGTAATAAAGCCAAGCCACGTGGGGACAGAGGTTTATCACCGAGACCCGACCCCAGCGAGAAGGGTAATCCAACGGATTTGGACGTGCGTTCAAATGCGTGGTTTCCCTTTCGCGAGGTCGAAGATTTTAATATCTCCTTTTGCATGATGGTGTGACTTTTTGTAAGACAGATTCGAAGACGCTGCTAAAGTTGAACCACGAGGGGGTCATAAACTTAGGGCTTCGAATCTGTTAACGGTATTTAAATGTATTTCGTGGGAAGAAGGAGGGGTCTATACTCGGAAATCAGGTCCAGCTCCAATCAGGGGGCCCAGGATCCTGGGAAACGTAGTAAAGACGCCTTCTTTCCCTCTTGTATGGGTAATAGCCTTCTGTAGGGACGATCTTAGGAAAATAAATGATTTGATAGGTTTGCAGAATATTGGAAGGCGGGGTCCTTCAAATTTGAAAAGTAAATTCCAAAATTGTTAAGTCAGTTGTAGTCGTTCCTCCTTGAAGTTAACTGTGGTTAAACAAACACCCTGTAGACTTGTGGCGTAATAAACTTTAAAACGGAAAGTGTACCATGTCATTAGCTTACGCGGAAATCGGCGCGTAAAAGTAGAAAACTTAAAACTGAAAGAATCAATTGTCACTAAAGTAAAAAGAATTAAGAACTTATAGTTCATGAAATTCGTTTACGCGGAAATTTGAGAATATTCACTTGAAGGTTAGCGACCTTAACCGAGAATTTGATTGTAACTTAATTAATGTTAACCAACGGACCAAGAGTTTTGTGAACGGTCTCTTAAGTAAATTTAGCTCCACTTAAATAAGAAATAGGGTACGTCTGGGCCCTAATTTCCTGAATCCGTCCATTTGGGTTCAGAAAGAAGTCCCGGTAGTTAACATTGTAGAGTTTGCAAGTTTTGTAGCGGCCGTAAATCTACGGTCCGTGCGCAGCACAAGTGGGAGAAAGTTGTCTCCTACTCTTTAGTAAGTACTGTAAATTTATCCTTTGAATATCTGGGTCGAATTCCGACCACTTCATTTATTGTTATTTATTTTGTTGCACTAAAAGATAAAAACCCCTCGAGCTATAAATTATTTCATTCCGCTAACTGTTCATCTTTGCTTTAGATTAATCATTGTTGATCAATGTATCGATTTAACTTCATCAAACTGTGAACTTTGTCTTTGACGTTAAGATTATTGTATTGTCTGAAATTTTATAGACGTAATTCAGCATAAAATATTAAATGCATGTACTGTGTCAAGTAACATTTAATAAAATTTACAAGAGGGCGTGTGTTGTTTTAAATACCTTGTGATAGACCCCTCTTGTTAGCTGGGGAAAATTAACGTTCAAAGTAGGCTTGTGGAAAGCCGAAGGAACCTAACCTATCAATTTAAAGGGCCATCCGTCTTGGGTAGGCCGAATAATCCTGAACGAAAATAAGAGATAAAATTAACGTAATAGAGAACGGGCGTTCCATACCATAAACAAAAATACGGATTGGGCGCGTACGTCAAAGTATATGAATATATCAAGATTTGAAAACATACGGGAAGTTAAACGCCCTCAGAACAGTTTAACCCTTTAAGGACGACTGGTACAAATTAGTAACGTTTCAAATACACGCATTTATAACTTAACCCTACAAAAAATTCTGTTGTTAAAGTGTTAACACGCAGCAAGGCTGGGAAACCAGGAAGACGGTCATAAAACTCGATACGTCTCAGTTTTCCGAAAAGAAGAAAAGTGACCAGTTGCCGAGGTTATTGAGGTTATTTGAGAATAGGCAAAGGAAGAAGAGAGAGAAAAGATAATAAGAATAAGTAGAATAATGTGAGAAATGCTTTAAAATCAGGAAGCTGAACACAAACAATTTATGCTTTAAGACTGCACCGTCGCACGCACTTGCAATTGCGAAATAGAAGTTGACACAACCACAGGCTTGAAATGCATTCTATGCATCATGTTTAAGCATTACGAATGCATCAGTTTGGGAAGAAACGATATAAAAGTAATGAAGAGAATAGACAATAAACTCATTGGTCTGTAGTTTGTCTTCACTGGTTGGTTGTTGTAGTTACCTTTCGTTGGTTTGTATCAAGTGCATAGAAATGAATAACAAAATCGTACAAACTGGACTGGACACTGAGGAAAAAGAAACTAAATTGGATTATGATTTGGTTAAGGAAAGAAATTCTACTAGTCATTATAATTAGGATCATTAGTGATCACCATTATGATCATTGTGATTATAGTGAACATGAATGATCAGTATGATAATTCATAGTTCTTATGATTACAATTATTTTGATAAAGGCTTATCGTTTGCCATAATTATAATGAACACCAAGTCATCACATTGATTATGCGCATAATTGGCTGAGATAGTGATCATCATATTAGTGTAATTTTTATTGATCATGTCTTAAATCTTATTTAATGTTATTATTGCGAGCATAATAATGAGTGAATGATCAATATAATGATCAAGGTAGTGTAACGATTTTAAAGGTTAAAGTCACTCTCATTAGCATCAGCAATTATCATCAAAGATCACCGATTATAATAATTATTATCATTATTAATGATCTTTAGAATTATTCGTTGATCATGCGCGTAAAATCAGGATCAAACCTTGAATGGTGTTAATAATGATCACTCGCGATGGCCAGTATAATGATACGAATCACTGATAGATTTTTTTTTTACAATTTCACGAGAACAATGATCATTACGGCTTAAATGTATGATCAAAGACCATATTAGTCCTTTATGTTTAAGAGCATAATGTAGCTTGTACATTACAAATCTGAAATAGTGTACTATCAAATCCGAAATAGTGTACAGTACATCCTTAAAAATTAGCATATTTGACTTATTTCAATACTACAGAGAGAAAAAGCGAGTCGAAGGTACTACGAATTTTTAGTTATAGCTAATATTTTCTAGAAAATATTGCATGTAAACTCTAAGTTAATAGTACATTTTGCTCATTTTAATGTACAGGGTGATTCAAAAGTCAGGTTACATAGGGAAATACTGTATTATGTAATGATACAGGGGAATAGTAACATCACATGTTCGATATGGCCACCGTTAACGGCAATGCACTCGTGCAGCCAGCTAGGAATATCACATCAATGCGCTCCTCCTTCGATAACATCTCATAACTCATTTACCTGCAAAGAAACAGAAAAGCCCCATGTAACCTGACTTTTGAATCACCCTGTAGTATTAAAATGAGGTGGCTGTACTAATTTTCTTTAATTATTTAGCGTTTGTTCGCACAATAATTTTCTAGTTCAAATTTGTATTATAAAAATTATTTTAAAATTTATATTAAAATAAAATACAAGAGAGTCAAAAGATGGCGACGCATTTTAAATATGGTTTCAGGATTGACTTTTTAGGTATTTCTACTTTTATTTTCGGGTGATTGTAACTATAATTTGGAGTCTATACAGTGGCATTTTCAGCATTCTAGCACAAATATATTCACAACAAAACCAAAGATACGAGTGATAGTGATTTTTCGAGAGAGTCTGCAACAGAAACTAAAGAAGTTATCACCTTTTGACGTTCGCATTTCAGTACCTACACGAAACAATTTTGAATCTTGTTGAAAATTTTCAAAACTCGACATAACCTATTTGACAAACCTTTTTCAGGAAGAACCATAAGGATGCCTGAAAATGTCGAAAAAGTACAGCAAATTTTCGTATAGTCTCAAGAAGTCAGGAGCTCTGTAGAATTTATAGCTATTGCACATTAGCGAAGCATTAACTTCGGAGAGTTTTGAAGGGTGATAAAAAAATTTCCAAAGTCGAGGTGAGACAAATGTTATTTCAAAGTAATAAACAACTGTTGTAAGTACAGTCAGAAGGTGGAATAAGATGACGATGGGTTAACAACGTGTGGTTTTCATATGAAACCCACGACAGATTATCGTACTCCTATGATATTTTCAGGCATCCTTACGTTTCTGGGTCGTTCTGAAAGAGGTTTGTCAAATAGGCTACCTCGAGTTTGAAAATTTTCAACAAGATTCAAGATTGCGTTTTGGGTAAGCATTGTGCCGAGTTAAAAAGGAGTTTTACTACAAACCTTTTCTCGTTGTCACTGTATAAACTCCAAATTATTATTAGTTGCCATAACCAAAAAAGTAGGAGAAAAGCAGTTGGCAAAATTGACACCGAAAACATACTCTAAATGTGTCAGTGACTTTTGGCGGACTACGAGTATTTTTATATGTTGAATACAGAGTTGATTTATGTTAACAACACACCATATAGAAAGCTCAGTGACTGAAGAGGAGTAGCTTTCCTATATCTAAATTGTCATAACTACTATTCACAGAGATTAGAATAGGTTGTGATTTCTACAACTCCTGAGATCGAGTCCGGGCAAGGACTTTGTAATTTCTGACCATCCGTGATGGGTCGTGGTTCGAATTCCACGTTAAGCTGTAGGTCTAAGGTGGAGCAACAAACTTGACCTTCGTCAGAATGAACAATTCGGGCGGAAGTCAAACCAAGGTTAACCAAGTTATATATATATATATATATATATATATAATATATATATATGAAAGTCCTCGCCCGGACTTGATCTCGCGACCTGATCAGCAGCCCAGCGTCTTAACCACTAGGCTAACCAGGGTACCCATTTATCTAGCACCCAATGTTGTCATGATTTGCCGAGTTAACTAAAAATGGAAATTGAAATATGCATTTTATTGTGAATTAAGATTAAACATGGATATGAGCCAAAATTAAATGCTTAAAATTTTAAATTAAGTGTTAATTTAAAATTTTGGCAAGATATGACTTCATCTTTTACAACTAAGAGAGAACGTATAAAAAAATTAACATTGCAGAATTTAACACGATTATATAATCAAGCTTAATCTAAAAAATTACTAGTTAATCTTAAAACAGAAATATTTCATCAATTAATTAGCAAAAAATAAAATAGAAACAAAATTTAAAAATTTTCCAAACTTGCATTTTATATACAGTTAGTGTCACGCGAGTTTGGACTTTATATGCAAAAATGAATGTTAGAATTATTAATTTTCACACACACACACACATATACAGTATATATATATATATATATATATATATAAAATTGTGTGTGTAAATAGACATAAGTGAGGCTGTGTGTGATAATTTACAAATGTAGTGAGGTAATTTTTTTGTGAGGTAAAATTTTTGGTACCGCGGAATGTTAAAAATTTATATAAAAAACTAGAACTAGTTTTATTGTCGGTAAAACAGATACTATGTTCCTCCTGATTACGTTATGGAAGTTCAGTTAACGTTTGGTTAGGTTAGGCTACATTAGCGAGTACCTCGCTATTTAATGACTTAAGAAAAAAACAACCGTCGAGCTCTCATTTGCGTTCAAAACATTTATCATGCCCTTCCCAGGTAAATAAGCTATAGCTTAGGGCCACACACCCTCGGGGGCCTCATTTTTTTAAATATATTTTTATTTTATCATTAGTTTTTATTCTTTAACACTAATTCATCAAAAATTATATATATATATATATTATTTTTTCTTTATCATTAACATTAATATAAAAAATAATAATTATAGTAATAATTATTTTAAATTTTTTTACCCGAATTTTTTTAGAGAAGGGCCTCAAATTTCATATAGCTTAGGGCCTCAGCAGGAAGGGCCTCAAATTTCATATAGCTTAGGGCCTCAGCAGGTGAAAGTCCGGCCCTGCGGCTTCCCTCTTCGATGGCACTAAGGTTAGGTTAGGCTAAATTAGGTGTGGTTAATTAGTTTTTTAGATATATAGACTTATAAAAGTTGGTACCTCGCTTATGCGGAGATGCGCGCGCACACACACACACTTGTGTGTGTTTTAGTGAAAGGAATTCTGTCATTTTTCATTTCTAACTTATACTGACGAAGTTTGTGACTCTTTAAGAATTACATTGAATAAAAATAAAGTCTAATTACGAGTACTTTCCCTTCGTCAGGTGATGGTTGGCCCCCGTCGCAGCGTTCTGGTGCGGAGCAGCTTTCTCCTGAATGTGGTTTTCGCTCTCTACGTCGCCCTTCACATTCCTCCCCCTGCAGGCATCATCGTCCCCCGCGGCTCCTCCTCTCTGCATGAGAACCTCACCCAACCTCCCGATCCCGATTACCCAGTGGAGACGGAAAGCGCCCCACAGTTCCTTTCAGAATCGGCAGAGTCCCTATGGGGGGCGAACCCCTGTGCCCTCCCTTCAGGAGAGAGCTTACCCCGACCTTCATTCCTGCCGCACTCCCCCCCTCACCCCCAGGCCCATGCTCAGAGGCTCCCATTGGGTACTCTTTAACTATGTACCCGCGGATACCCAGCCCGCCTGCAATGAGTCCGTGACATATACGACCCACGCCGACGTGCCCTTCCTCCACAACTTGGTGCCCCTCGTCGAACGGTGGCGGGGTCCAATAAGCGCCGCCGTCTTTGCCCCTGCCGAGGACTTCAACGCCACTTTGGTGGCGATTGCCTTCCTGAGGGCATGCTACCCCCTCGTCGCCAAACACGTCACCTTCCATCTCTTCTTCCCCACCGACCACATGCCCAATGCCATACCCTCCACCGCTCAAGTTCTGTCGATGCGCCCTTCGTGCTCCTCTCCTCCGCCCTTTTTCTCTACTAACACGTACAAGCGGGCCAACAACCTCACCTACCCAGTGAACGTGGCCCGCAACGTGGCCCGCCTGGCCGCTGCCACGTACTTCGTCCTGGCGAGCGATGTGGAGCTGTACCCGTCCCTGCACTTCATCCCTCGTTTTTTGGACATGATGCGGAGGGAGGACGCTTCCAGGGTGCCCACCCCAGCCAGAAGAGTTTACGTTCTTCCGATCTTTGAGATCAAAAGGGGTCTTCGACCCCCGGCCTCGAAAGCTGCTCTCGTGCGCATGCTGAAGAGAGGGACGGCCATTCCCTTCCATAAATTCGTCTGCCCTCAGTGCCACCTCGTGCCCGGTCTTCGCGAATGGCCCAATACAAACAGTAGTGCCGAAGGCCTCAGCGTCCTTACTGTGGCTAAACGGCATCCGCCATTCAACCGGTGGGAACCCATCTACGTGGGAACGAACCTGGAACCTCTGTACGATGAACGTCTAACGTGGGAAGGACGTTCAGATAAAATGACTCAGGTTCGTAATATTTCAGAAAACTTAAAAAAACTTATAAACAACTTATAAAAACACTTGACTGTAAAAAAAAATGATTCTTTTGCATTATCCTCCCAACACTAATTTTTTTATATAATGTTGTTTTGGTTATGGTACTTTATTTTCCTTCCATTATAAAAAAAAATTTAGGTTAGGTTAGGTTAGGTTAGGTTAAAAACAGCCCGCCGCAGGCGTTAGCCGTAGTTAGCCGGCTTAAAAAAAAATTAGTGTTGGGAGGATAATGCAAAAGTACCAAAAAAATATTACCTTTTATTATCAATATTTGTCGTGAATTAGAATTAGACGTACAGGGGGTTGACAAAAGTAAATAGACACCACGATGATTGTCCTCCAAAAACAAATGACAAAGTTCATCAATGGAATATCAGAACGTGCGTCACCTTTACATAATGGAAAGGGAAAACCAACCGACTCCATTCTAAATACATTCATTCAATAAATTAGTTATAATTTATTGACTTTTATTATCAAATCAAAAACTATGAAAAAAAAACCAAAGGTGTCCATTTATAGGTTTGTCAACCCTCTGCACACTTCACATCCCTCATTCGTATATCATTGTATGGTGTCATTCCAAAACATTAACAAAATAAATTCCAGACGAGCATTTCACGAAATTTAGTGCATGGAGGAGACGTTTGTTTCGTGCTCATCATGAAACCAAATAAGGTTTCATTAAATATATCTTAAAATTTGATGTTTATTTAAAATAACATTAAGCGAAAATTAAATTTGTGAAGTTTATGTAATATGAAGGATTTTAAACTTTGAACTTCAACTCATTATACCCAGTGGCGGCTCGTGACTAAAAATTCTAGGGGTGCTGTCTCTAAGAATGGGTTGAAATAAAAGGATGAGCATTGAGCAATGAATAAAAGTTTCAAAAGTTATTGAAAAAGTTATTCAGTGAGCTCATCCTTATATTGTTCTGATTATTTCAATTGTAAATAAAAAATTTAGGGGTACTGCAGTTCCGCAGTGCCTACCGACGAGCCGCCACTGATTATACATTAACATATATACATAATACTTAATTCGTAATAATCAGTAGAGAGTACCACAAATTGGCACAGCGCTTAGGCTAAGTAACGCCGTCTATTGCGCTAACTCATCAATTTATTATTATTATTATTATTATTATTATTATTATTACCAGCACCATCTGAAGTTGAACCCCCGACCTCAGTTTCTAGGGAAACGATATTACCTACTGAACAACGGGGGCGCTGACAAACTTAATTCAGGCAGAGTTCTTTTTAGTGGGGTGGGGCGTCTAGGAGGTAGGAAAAACACACATGAGCCTATCCATGTAGAATGATTGCTAAACCCGAGCTGAACTTCAAATTCAGCTAATTTCTTAACCCCCCCCCCCCAACAACCTCCAAATATACATATATATTACTGTTATAAACTGCCTTTAACAAGTATATAGAATTACTGTAATGTAAAGTAGTGTTCATTTTTATTCCTGCGGGGTTCTGTATAGGATGATTGAAGCCCAAGGATGCGTTTGTATACAAACTAAGTTTGACCCACAGAGGGTTGTTCACAAAAGTAAATACCCACTTTCGGTTTTTATCATAGTTTTTGATTTGATAATAAAAGTGAATTTAGAATGGTGTTGCTTTCCCCTGTTCCATCCATTGCGTGAAGGTGACGCACGTTCTGGCATTTCATTGATGAGCTTCGCCATTTGTTATCGAGGACAATCATCGTCCGCGTCTATTTACTTTTGTCAACCCTTTGTGTAGAGCAGGGGTCGGGGAATTTTTTGGGTATCACCCAAAATCTATTTGAGTAAAGTGAAATTACCCCCAGACTTCAAAGTAAACAAAAACAAGCCAATTGCTCTTAAAATTGTTGCATATAATATACAAAAAATTCAAATTAAAAAAATGGAAGTGTCTCTCATACCGCAAGCATTACCTCCAAAATTTTTAAATTTACCCCATTTGGGGTAATTTACCCCTGTTCCCCGACCTCTGGTGTAGAGTGTTAATATTAGGTGAGAGAAAGATCGTGATGACTGTTTTGAGCTTTTCAACTTTATAAAATCAAATTAAACGCAAGTTTGTGAATGAAGCTCGCTTAGGTTCGAGATGGGACAGGGAAACGTGTGAAATCTACCTTTGACAAACTTTAAACATTTCTCTTCATTTCACTCATGCTAGAATTGTACCAATGGAACTGTAACGGCAGTTAAGTCACGTTATATGTACTGAATTTAGTACATAAGTACTGAAGGAAAGTACAACTTTATGGACTGTTATAAAGAAGAGTACCATCAATACAAGAATTTTGTACACAACCTGGTTTTTGTTACAATTTTACGGGCCAATTTACCTTTCGAATTATTCATTAACTCAAATGTACATCATTAGATTCAGTTTTAGTGTTGAGATCTGTAAGGTAAAAAAAGAGAGTGAGAGAGAGTTACAAGGAAAAGTAGTACCTCAAAAGGCCTTGCGGCCCGTACCGAGGAGGGCGTCTAGTACGACTCATCGCCGCCAACTCAACTCCGAATGCACCGTTGCCAAATAATGTTTTGTATAATTTATTAATCTTTCTTTAGTGCAATGATAGGTACTGAAGGAAATTAAAAACACTTGGAAGAACCATTGAAAACATAACTAATTATATTTCTATAATATTTTATTTATATAATATAACCTAACCTAACCTAACCTAACCTAACCTTCACCAATTAACATTATAGATGCCTTATACAAAATACAGAAGAGTCGAGATATGTATCTCGAACAACTTGTAGGAGGTCATGCTCCACCTTCAAAGTTAAAAAAATATCGTGATGCTGATGACCGTATATTAAAACTAGTTTTAAGCTTTGAGCAACGATCACCATTAGAATATTTACGTGGGATTGCCTACAATTACCACTAATTAAAATCTGAACCTTTTAATCTTTTTTTAACGCAGTAGAATAAAGAGTTTCTAACGATTTTTAATTTTTTAAAGCTGTAACCTTCAAAAATAAATTTAATTTATTTTTTGAAAAAATGGAGTTGAGTTGGCGGCGATGAGTTGGCGGCGATGAGTTGGCGGCGATGAGTTGGCGGCGATGAGTTGGCGGCGATGAGTTGGCGGCGATGGATCGTCCCATCCCGCCGAGGAGGTACCAATGGCAACGGGTGCCAGGGAAAAATTCCTACACCCTCAAATCGTGTGCAAGATTCGGTCTAACCTTTTCTTGAAATGATCCACAGAGGAACTGTTCACAACTTCTGAAGGTAGCCTGTTCCACGTGTCACAGGTCATATACGTAAAGTAATTCCCACACACACTAGTCCTAAACCGTTTCAAATCCAACTTCCAACCATTGTTGCGAGTTGGGTTATTATTTAAACTAAACATGCTTTTAAAATCGACATCGTTGAACCCGCTTAAGAGCTTGAAAACCTCGATGAGTTGACCGCGTAGCCTCCGAGTTTCCAGCAAAAACAAATTCAGGGCGCGTAAGCGTCGATTGTAGCCCATATGCTTAACGGAAGGGATTAACTTTGTGGCCCTCGCCTGGACTCGCTCCATCCTCAAAATATTTGTCCTGAGGGAGGGCGACCAGAACTGCACAGCATACTCCAGGTGCGGCCGAACCAGGGAATTGTACAGAGAGAGCACAATCTCCTTGTTCCGAAATCGAAATTGCCTCCTGATATAACCCAACAACTTCTGGGCTTTCTTTTCCACCTCTACGCACTGTTTTGTAAACTTAAGGTCGCTGCTTATTAGCACACCCAAGTCCTTTTCCAAATCAGTGGCCTCGATATTACTCCCCAACATGGAGTAGTCCGACTTGGCATTAGCCAAAGTTAAACGGCATTTGCCCCTTTTTCGGAACACACTCCTATCCTACGTAGGTCCGCACGCAGTTGGTCGATCGCTTAGGGCGTCCCAATATTGGCCCCAAGCTTGGTGTCATCAGCGAATTTGGCGATCCTACTGACGATGCCAGCGTCGACATCATTTATGTAAATGATAAACAACAGTGGCCCCCAAAGCGGAACCCTGAGGAACCCCGAGAGAGAGAGATTTTATTTACCTATTTACTTTTTATGGACAAAATTCAAATGATTAACAACTGTTTTTATTACTTTTAATTGATTGTTGCAATAAGATTGAAAGCTTTTAATTGATTGTTGCAATAAGATTGAAAGCTTTTAATTGATTGTTGCAATAAGATTGAAAGCTTTTAATTGATTGTTGCAATAAGATTGAAAGCTTTTAATTGATTGTTGCAATAAGATTGAAAGCTTTTAATTGATTGTTGCAATAAGATTGAAAGCTTTAATTGATTGTTGCAATAAGATTGAAAGCTTTTAATTGATTGTTGCAATAAGATTGAAAGCTTTTAATTGATTGTTGCAATAAGATTGAAAGCTTTTAATTGATTGTTGCAATAAGATTGAAAGCTTTTAATTGATTGTTGCAATAAGATTGAAAGCTTTTAATTGATTGTTGCAATAAGATTGAAAGCTTTTAATTGATTGTTGCAATAAGATTGAAAGCTTTTAATTGATTGTTGCAATAAGATTGAAAGCTTTTAATTGATTGTTGCAATAAGATTGTAAGGAAATGTTTGTTCCTCAAAATGAAAATACATCCAACGTACAGAGAATTGACAAAAGTAAATAGACACCACGAATGATTATTTTGATGAACAAATGGCAAAGTTCATCAATGGAATGCCAGAATGGAATATAATATTCTTATCTTTTAACTTTCCCTCTTAAACAGACAGCCTCGTAGGGACCACCCGATCTGTTGCTGTTTGGTGTTCTTTGTGTATTCCTTCGTGTGTCAGCTTTACGTAATGGAAAGGAGAAAGCAGCACGATTCTAAATATATTGATTTAATAAATCTGTTATTATTTATTGACTTTTATTATCAAATCAAAAACTTTGGTTAAACCAAAGGTGTCTATTTTGTCAACTCTCTGTAGGTTCTACAATGGCCATCTCCACTTTCAATTATTGTATTATTGTAGTTGGAACTTAAGATTTTTTACTTCGAATATAAAGGAGAAGAGCTTTTCTTTTCAACCTATTCCTGTATTTTAATATACGGAGCTTTTCTGTTTGGGAACTGACTTACATTGATATGTGGGCTCAATTATCGAGCGTTTTCAATATCATTCTTACGATCCGATTTACCATATGTGCAGTAGCGGATTATCACTGAAGCTAATGAGACTGAAGCCTCAGGCCCCCATGCTTGAGGGGGGCCCCCAATAAATTGAGTTTCGATGATATAATTCGAGATTTCGCAAACTTCTCTGATTAAATATGACAGAGTACACAAACTGACAAATTCCCTGTTTTATTTTACATTTTATGGGCCCCTAAAGTAAAGTTTGTTTAATACGGTTTGGTTTTGGCGAACGGCAAAATACAGTTTTGTTAAGGTTCTTTAAGTTTCTTTCTCAATTAGCCTGAGCACCGAACATATAATTCGTGTAAATGTACTATGTACTGTACATATACATGTATTGTTAATCAAAAGCTATAGAAAAGGGCCCCCCCATATTCTTCATTGCCCCGGGGCCCCGAGGTGTCTTAATTCGCCTCTGCATATGTGAGGTGTAACTAGAAAGTGTGCAAGGATTTATGTAAACCACTGCATAAACAGGACTCAGTTCTCTCTCTCTCTCTCTCTCTCTCTCTCTCTCTCTCTCTCTCTCTCTCTATATATATATATATATATATATATATATATATATATATATACACACCTCGTAACCTCGTTGCAGTTCCGTGCGTTAGTCTCTTTTCACACGAAGGTCAAGCTGGTGACCGCACCTCTAGACCTGTCTTGGTGGAGGAGCAAGTTGCTCTATTGCGATCTCCACCGCACATAGCCAGGCACACCTGGCTCATCTGGTACCATCTTGAGCCAGGCATCTAGTCTTCTTTTGAAGAATTAACTTTGACCTCTGTGACATTCCTGAGGTCCTTTGGAAGCTGGCTAAAAATACTTCCCCCCTCTAACAACCAAGCTATTTTCCTTCAGTGTTGAGGGTGTCCCTTGTCTGACCTTTAGTTTGGGAACACCGCACATTCTACCTTTCCTATTTTCCACTATTGTTTGGATGGTAAGAGAGTTTAGTTTTAGGTTTGGTACCAGTTTTTCGATCATTTTCCACATGTAAATTATAGTGTACCTCTCTCTTCTTCTTTCCAGGGAGTACAGATTTAGTTTACGTAGTCTTTCCCAGTAATTGATTTATTTGCAACCTTGGCTGTGAAATTTCTTTGGAATTCTTTTCGCTTATTAATTTCCGCCTTTTTATATGGGGACGTCGAAACAACAGCATTCAAGTTTTGGTATGATCAGTGTTTTCAACAGAGGAATCATTACTGTCTTGTCCCTTCTTTTAAAGGTTCTCGGTACCTGTCCCGTATAGGCGTAGGAGGCGGGGGGTCAATGGGGGTCAATTGACTTCCCAAATTCAGCCCGACTGAATTTTTTCGGACAATTACAACCAAAAATTCGGGCAAAAGCCCAGTACACATATTTTCAATCACCACGATTTCACCCGAAACTTTTTATGAGTTTCGTATAGGATATCATCTCTTTGCCCGAAATGTACTCTGTCTTCAGATCTTGAACGATGCAATATTTGATTATAGAAAGTAAAACCTGTCGCAGAACGGCAGTATTTAAGTACCACATTTGATATAACTTGTTACAACTTACTCTATTGTTGTAACTCGTTTGGTGGTCAGCCTTTGTACAGTTATGTATACCTACAAATAGTATTTAATAAAAATAGGACTTAAAAATTCTATTTTCGATTTCGCTTATTTTTTCGGGCAAAACTTGCTTGGCCCCCGAACAAAATCGGGGGGCCCCTCCGCCAATGCTGTCCCGCGACTCTTTTTGCTTTGTTTATAACTTATTTTGTGTCTCAGATTTCGCATCGTCGGTCATTATAACTGCTAAGTCTATTACTTTCTTGATTCTCTAGGAATTTCCTGTCTATCTGGGGCATAATATGGGGTCTGTTTAAGTTCCTCATTTCTTCCATATCTCAAGAACTGAAATTTCTCCGTGTTAAATTTCATGTTGTTGTCTTCTGACCATTTGTATATTTTGTTCGTGTTCTTCTGCAAGGCCTCCACCTCTTTTGTATCGCTGATTTTTCTGCTGATCTTTGTATCATCCGCAAACGATGTTACTATACTGTTGTTGGTTACTTCACTGTCCAATACTGTTAGCTTGATAATGAATAGGAGTGGAGTCAATACTGTACTTTGTGGTACTGAGCTGCGTACTTCCGATTCTGATGATGATATACCTTGGATTTTTGCGACCTGCTGACGTTCTCTGAGGAAATTGTAGATCCATTTTCCCACTTTGCCTATTATTCTCGTGTGTTTTATTTTACCTGTTATTATACCATGATCACATTTGTCGAACGCTTCAGCAAAATCTGTGTATGTGACATCGTAGTTTTCATTGTTTTCAAGTGAGTCTTGGATATTGTTTTCGTGCTCTATTAGTTGTGATAGGCATGATCTTCCTGATCGAAATCCGTGCTGGTTCTCATTGAATCTTTCCAGTGTCTCTAAAAAGTCATAGATTTTCTCTCTAACTATTCTTTCAAATATTTTGGTGAGGTGGGACGTCAGTGACAGCAGTCCATAGTTCTTTGCTTGAGATCTATCCCCTCCTTTATATATAGGGACAATGTTTGCCCTTTTCAGGATGCTCGGTATTTCCCCAGTGTCTAGGGATCTTCTCCATATCCAGTATAGGGGTTAGCCAATTCATTTTTACAGTTTTTAATGAATAAGGCGTTCCATTTGTCTGGACTTGCGGCTGAATGTGATTCCATTTGTCCTATAGCTCGCGCTATATCTCCTTGGGCAGTGGTCCGCAACCTGGGGTCCGCGAATGAGTTTCAGGGGTCCGCAGAAGGCAAGGAGTATATTCTAATTGACACAAAATTAGAATATACAAATTATTTTCGCTAAAAGGGGTCCTCAAAAATAATCAGTATTCTTCTATGGGTCCACAAGTGAGAGAAAGGTTGCGGACCACTGTCCTAGGGTAAAATAAAACGTGACCGGAAAATTCGCCGTAAACATTTTCGCCGTAGGAAAATTTGCCGTAAACATTTTCGCCGTAAACATTTTTGCCGTAAGACAAATTCGCCGTAAGGATATTTCGCCGTAAATAAAATAAAATTAAAATTTAAAAAAAGTTTAACTGAACCCTTATAATAGCCGGTGCTGGTTAAGTGTGCGGTCTACCTAGCTTCGAGCAGTCTACCACAATTAAGATTCTTTATACTGTACGGCATTGACGATTGGTTAGGTTAAGTCGTGATAGTTTGGTTAAATAAATTTCTTAAATAAATTCCTTATCTTGCTTTGAAACTCACTATATAGGAGGAGAACGAGGCCGAGGCGCGCGAAGGCGAAGAATGGAGCCAACATTTCCTATAGAATTGTGGAATGTTGTCGAAAGAACTCATAATAATGCCGAGAACGAACAACAGTATAGAAGGCTTCCACAATGCAATACAAAGCTCTATTACTAACATGCATCCAAGTATCTAGAAACTCATAACCAATTTGATGAAGGAAGAGAGTTTATTTTTAAGAAGTTTTATCACTGACTTTTACCATTGAATAAAGACTTGCCTTTTTAATGCTTATATAATGCCCTTTATCATCCATTGATTATTTTTAAAAAATTTTACGGCGAAATGTCCTTACGGCGAATTTGTCTTACGGCGAAAATGTTTACGGCGAAAATGTTTACGGCGAATTTTCCTACGGCGAAAATGTTTGCGGCGAAATTTCCTAGAACCAAAATAAAAATCTGTTTTACAATCTTATAATTTCTCTTCAAAGAATGCATCTCTTTGTCACTTTATGGGTACTGGAAACTGATTCGTATTGGGCTCTCATTGTTTCTGATATTTCTTTTAAGTCATCGGTTAATTCATTATTTCCTTTCTTTAAGGGCCAGATAGTGGGGCGCTTTCTTGTTTTCCTTTTCGCATAACTATGGAAGTACTGTGTTTTGGGTTTTCCTTTATTCTGTCGCATTTTTTTCTTCTCTCTCTCTATGGCCTTTAATTAGAGCTTGTATTTCCCTATCGATACTCTCCAATTTTTCTTGTATTACTTCCCTGGTATTGTTGTCTGCAATTAATTAACTTTGCAGCTACTCTTTCTTTTGCAGAATATTGTTCAATTTTGCCTCTCAAAACAATTCCTCTTTCCTTTTGGTTGTGTTTTCGGAATATATTTTTAAGAGTTCCAGCGTCTTTTCTTTCAAGGTTGATAGCATTTCTTCGGTTGTTTTATGTTCTAAAACTGTTTTCCGCTCTATTTGGTTCATGTGGGATAGATTTCTTCCCAATTTATAGTCTTGGAGTTCAAGTTAAAAACTTCAGATTTGCTTCTTTCTTCAGTATGAGTATTTTCTTTTAAGACTGTCACAATATTAGTTGATATCTCGATTATGTTGTGGTCTGAGATAATAGTTGGGATTATTTTTATATCAGTCAAGTTAATGTTGTTTGTGAATACCAGATCCAGGCAGTTATTTTTTCTGGTGTTCTCCGTTATAAATTTGTTATTAGAACCATCAACATTTTTGCGTGTTCCTGGTCTTCTCTTGTGCTCCCCTTGTCCTGGTATATACTGTATATTATACAGTGATGTAGGTCTCGAGATCGGTCTCGGTCTCGAGACCGATCTCGGTCTCCGCTATTTAGATCTCGGTCTCGACAGACGCGGTCTCGGTTTTTCTCCCCGAGACCTTTCGAGACCGTAATGAAAAATACATGTTATTAGCATACTCATGATGGTGGCGTGGTTGAACAGACACAATTCAGAATGTTTATGAAAGTTTGTAAAAGTAAGGGACTCTAGGTATTCACTAATCACTAATGGTGTTGGAAAAATGCTATACAGGAAACTCAAGCATGGAGAATGAGCAGATACAGAGAGAGAGCGCTCATTCTCACAGCAGCGATGACGAAATAAAACAGTCAAACCAAAGTTCCGAGACTAATGGCAAAATATCAAAGCTATCGGTCCAAGCAGAAGAACGTTGAAACTGGGAAGATTTTGAACCGCAGGGAACAGTTGCGGCGGTACCTCTTAGAGATCGATGAATCTCATATTTTAGACAACTGCTCTCCAATAAAGTTTTGGCACCAGAAAAGGGATAAATTCCCATCACTGGCCAATATTGCCATGATTGTTTTAACAGTGCCTGCCTCTAGTGCTCCAATTGAGCATGTATTTAGCCATGGAAGCATAATAATGAGGCCCCACAGAAGTCGAACTTCAGCAAATCTTCTGAGCATGCTGATGTTCCTTAAGTGTAATGAGCACCTATCATGCTTTAAATAAATGCACAAGTCAAACTGGGTAGTGGGTACGTTCATTAAACCTTCTGTAACAGATATAAAAGTAAATAAATAAAAAGTACGTATATATATATTCATTTGTTAATTTATAGGCTACACTTTTTGCATTCAACACACTACATCTGAGAAAGTAGTTATTAGTTTATTAATATACTTAACATAGTCTAATTTCCATAGTAGTGTAAAACAAATTGAAAGGGCATGAGCTTGGTCTCGATCTCAATCTCGGTCTCGAATTTTAAGGGTCTCGATCTCGGAAGGTAGATCTCGATCTCGAACCTTTGATCTCGGTCTCGATCTTGGTTTCACAGGATCAGGTCTCGGTCTCAGTCTCGGACTTGGTGGTCTCGAGTACATCACTGATATTATAGTGTGTGTGTGTGTGTGTGTGTGTGTGTGTGTACATTAGAGGCCGTTCAAAAATTACATAACGCTATTTTTTGCTAAAACTTGACACCCCACATCCCCCAGGAACGTCGTTCTGTAACACTAGACCAGATATCCCCTAAGATGTTACGTAACACTTCCCCACACCCCACACGTTACGGAACGTTACAGGGGGTGGGGGTGTTAGGTTTTAGCAAAAATAGCGTTACGTAATTTTTGAACGACGCCTTACAAGAATGTACTGTAACTCTGGAAGCGGTTTAATATGCCATAGACTGATCGTGCCATTTGTATACTAGACAGTAATGTGCCTTGATTTTCTGAGGTACGCGATCCTCATTCTTTCTAAATGCTGATCCACCTAATTAATTCTAGTTTTAAAAATTCACTTCTTTGCAAATGTGTGAAAAAACACCATTGTTTTCTTTCGTTCAAAGCGAGCGGATGACCGAACAAAACAAACGAAAGAATGTTAAAATATACGAAACAAAAAAAAAAAAAATGACAAATAGCAAAAAACCAGAATTAATTGTAAGTTTTTAAATTCCTAATTTTTTTAACAACAAATTAAACTTACCCCAACCCCACTTAAAAACAGCCACATCTCAATACAGTTTTAATTAGATTATTTATACAATTTAGAATCCGTTAAAACTGTTTTGGTAAAATGAAAAAAAAAAATTTGCTTAGTGTTACATAATTCTTAAGCCACGCCCCTTACTTACGATTGGTCGTTTCTGATTCCATGAGCCAAACCAATCAGACTCTAAGTAAGTGACAATATATATACATACCTCGTTAACGTCGTTGTTGCTCCGTTCGTTGGTCTCTCTTCACACGAAGGTCGAGCTGGTGGCCCCGCCTCTAGGTCTGGCTTGGTGGAGGAGCGAGTTGCTTTCTTGCGCTCTCCACTGTACATATCCAGGTACACCCGTCTCATCTGGTACCGTCCTGAGCCAGGCATCTAGTCTTCTCTTGAAGACTTCAACTTTGACCCTTGTAACGTTTCTGAGGTCTTTTGGAAGGCGGTTAAAAAGTCTTGGCCCCCCTGACAACCAAGCTATTTTCCTTCAGTGTTGAGGAGGTCGCCTTGTCGGGCCTTTAATTTTGGAACACTACACATCCTGCCTTTCCTATTTGCCGGTGTTGTTTGAATGGTAATTGGGTTTAGTTTTAGGTTTGGTACCAGTTTTTCGATCATTTTCCATATGTAGATTATGGTGTACCTCTCTCTTGTTCTTTCCAGTGAGTACAGATTTAGTTTACGTAGTCTTTCCCAGTAGTTGAGTTCTTTGCAGCCATCAATCTTGGCTGTGAAATGTCTGTGCGTTTCTTCTAGTTTATTAGTTTCTTCCTTTTTATATGGGGACGTCAAAACTGAGCAGTATTCAAGTTTTGGTATAATCAGTGTTTTTAGCAGGGGAATCATTACTGTCCTGTCCCTTCTTTTGAACGGTCTTAGTACCTTGTCCCGCGACTCTTTTTGCTTTATTTATCGCTATCTGATTTTGTGCTTCGAATTTTGCATCATCGGTCATTATTATCCCCAGATCGATCGCTTTCGTGCTTCTCTGAATTTTCTGTCTATCTGGAGCATAATATGCAGTCTGTTTAAGTTCCTCTTTTCTACCATATCTCAAGAGCTGAAATTTCTCGGTGTTAAATGTCATGTTGTCTTCTGACCATTTGTATATTTTGTTCGTGTCCCTCTGCAAGGCCTCCACTTCATTTACATCGCTGATTTTTCTGCTGATCTTTGTATCGTCTGCAAAGGATGTTACTATACTGTTGCTGTTTACTCCGCTGTCTGTGTCCGTTAGCATGATAATGAACAGGAGTGGGGCCAGTACTGTCCCTTGTGGTACTGAACTGCGTACTTTCAATTCTGATGATGCTATACCTTGAATTTTGACGACCTGTAGACGTTCTCCGAGGAAGTTATAGATCCGTTTTCCCACTTTGCCTGTTATTCCCATATACTTCATTTTATGTGCTATTATACCGTGATCACATTTGTCGAACACTTCAGCAAAATCTTGTATATGACATCGTAGTTGTCATTGCCATCCAGTACATCAAGGATATTGTTGTAGTGATCCATCATTTGTGATAGGCATGATCTACCTGATCGGAATCCGTGCTGATTTACGTTGAATCTTTCCAGTGTCTCCAAGAAATCATAAATTTTCTCTCTAAGTATTCTTTAAAATACTTTGGTGAGGTGGGACGTCAATGACACTGGTCTATAGTTCTTTGCTTGAGATCTGTCCCCTCCTTTATAAATAGGGACAATGTGTGTTCTTTTCAACATGCTCGGTATTTCCCCAGTGTCTAGGGATCTTCCCCATATCCAGTATAAAGGTGTAGCTATTTCATTTTTACAGTTTTTAATCAATAATGTGTTCCAGTTGTTCGTACCTGCAGCTGAATGTGGTTTCATTTGTCCTATAGCTCTCGCTACATCTGGGTAAAATCAAAGTCTGTTATACACTCTCCTTTCAATTTCTCTTCAAAGAATGCATCCATGTCAAGTATCGCTTTGTCACTTTTTGGGGTACTAAAAATTGATTCATACTGGGCTCTCAATGTTTCAGATATTTCTTTTGTATCGTCGGTTAGTTCATTATTTCTCTTCCTTAAGGGCCCAATAGCGACGCGCGTTTTTGTTTTCCTTTTCGCATAGCTATAGAAGTATTTTGGATTTTCCTTTATTGCTTCTACCGCATTTTCCTCTTCCCTCTCTGTATGGTCCTTAATCAGGGGTTGTATTTCCCTATCGATACCCTCCAGTTTTTCTTGTTTGCTTTCCTGGCATTATCTCCGCAGTTGGCTAACTTCTCCACTCGCTTTCTTTTGAGGAATATTCTTCTCCTTTGCCTCTCTAGCCAGTTCCTCTTTCCTTTCGGCTGTGATTTCGGAGCATATTTTTCTAACATTCTCAGCGTTTTTTATTCCAAGGTTGTTAGCATTTCTTCAGTTGTTTTATTCTCTAAAACTGTTATCTACTCTATTTGGGCCATGTACGATCTGATTGCTTCCCAATTTATAGTCTTGGAGTTTAAGTTAAAGGCCACAAATTTGCTTCTTTCCTCAATATGTGTAGTCTTTTAATGTTGTCATATTTGTTGATATCTCGATTAAGTTGTGGTCCGAGATGATGGTTGGGGTTATTTTTATATCAGCAATCAAGTTCGTGTTATTCGTGAATACCAAATCTAGGCAGTTATTTTTTCTGGTATTTTCTGTTATCTCCTGTGTCAGTATAAACTCATTTGTGAGAGCCATCAACATTTTTGCTTGCTCCTGGTCTTCTCTTGTGCCCCCCTTGTCCTGGTGTGTATATATATATATTCCTATCACACCTCTGTATTTTATAAATGGGAAATTAAAGTCTCCGCAGATCATTATATTGGGGGATAGAGGGTTTTTGGCCTTTATTAGCTTTCTGATGTCATCACTGGCCTCCGAGAATTTTTCGGTTGGGGTGTTTAGAGGTCTATAGATGACTGTTAGTATCACGTTTAGTTTTTTCTATTTTCACTGCTAGGAGTTCCACAAAGCTGTCCGATTTACTTATTATCGTCTCTGTCATATGACCTTCATGTACATATATAGCACAGCCACCTTTACGTCTCGTTGTTCTAACCGCTCTTAGTAAGTTGAAGCCCTCTTTATTTATCTCTTTCCTATCAATACAATGTTCGCAGTTTTCACAATTTCCTTGGTAATCCTTAAGATGAGTTTCTGTGAGGCATGCGATGTCCGCTCTTGTTTCGTCCATAAATCCTTTCAGGTACGAAACTTTGTTGAGTGATTGGTGTAGTCCTATTCCTTGAATATTAGCCAAGACAATATTTATGTTCTTTGTTTTCGTTGCCCCTTGCGCATTTTAAGTTCGTTTTCCTTCGGTATCGCATGTTTCGTTGCCCTATGATCCTCCGAGAGAGATCCGTTTCGGCCTACCTGTTCTGGTAGCTTCTTGCCCGGAAGCGGTTTGTCTCGGGGGTTTCCAACTGTGTCAACTGCGCCTCTAGGACAATATCCCCCCGCGGATAATATCCTCCGAGGACAGTATCCCCCGAGGACAGTATCCCCCGAGGACAGTATCCCCCGAGGACAACATCCCCCGAGGACAACATCCCCCGAGGACAACATCCCCCGAGGACAACATCCCCCGAGGACAATATCCCCCGAGGACAATATCCCCCGAGGACAATTTGAAGTAAATTTAAAGTCAATGTCACAGTGGGAAATATAATTGCGACCATTTGTTAGACTAAAATGTTAAAACATTAAAAACGTAGGTTATATGCAATACCGCGCAAATAATCTAAAATATCTCTATTTTCATACCCTCGGATCACCGTCAAAAGCCTGGCTGCAGAGTCTTGATATTTTTTTCTTCTGGGTTGTGTAGCATGACCTGCTGCTCTCTGAATAATATGAACTTGTTGCAGTGATTGTTCGCGTTGAATAAATGAAATAAACTTACAAATGTTTGGGTGAGCACATGAAGCGTTGGACGTAAAGCTCCTATGCCATCCTTCAAGAGAATTGTTGGTGTTTGGCAATCCCTCTTGCTCTATCATACATATTCCACATATCTACAGTATATCAAACATTGGTTTTCGACGTCCTCGACGATGTGGTCTTCCAATGTATGTGTCTTCAAAATAATCAACTACTGAATGAGTGTCTGGGGTCAGGATTTCATATAATTCTTCAAATGCTGCAACAACATTGTCAGGTGGGACAAGGGCCAAGGCTGCTATCATTCTCATATTGAGCGCAAACTCTTTAACTTAACCTAACCGGGTGTACACACACACACACACACATATATACACACTATATATATATATATATATATATATATGTATATATATATATATATATATATATAGTGGTATTATATTAGGGGCACTCAATATATTTTGCCCCACCCTTTTTTCTTCGCTAAATAATAGGCCATGGGGCTGAAATGTCTTTTGGGCCGTAAGTTTGAACTTTCTTTGAACTCCCCTCCTTGTATAAAACCGCTTTTAAACGCCCTTGTATAAAACTGATGGTTAACGTAGTTTCTAAAATGGCGTCTGACAGTGCTGTGCGTCGTAAACAGAGAGCTGTTATCGAGTTCTTAACCCCAGAGAAGGAAACAGTTGGAAATATTCACAAACGTTTACGGAGATGGGTGTTGATCGAAGCACAGTTGGATGCTGGTCTAAACGTGTGAGATCATCGGAGAGAGGGAGAGCCAGCCTCGATGATGAGCCACGCAGCGTTAGCCCGGCATCGGCTGAGAGATCTCACACTGTGTAACGTGCTGACAGCATCATTTGATCAAATCGGCGCGTCACATACACTGGAGATAGGAATTAGTGAAGGAAGTGTGAATACGATAATTCAGCAACTGGGATACTCAAAAGTGTGTTCACGGTTTGTTCCTCGCAAACTAACTGAAGATCACAAAGCCCAAAGAAAAGAAATTGCTTCTGAGTCGTTGGTTCGATACGAGAAAGGACAAAACAATCAACTCAGAGGCATATATTGCTACCCTACATAGACTCCAGAGACGTATAAAGCGAGTTCGACCGGAGAGAAAACTGGAAGACGTCCTTCTTCTGCACGATAACGCAAGACCACACAACAGTTTGCAAACAAGAGAGGCCATCACAAAAATGCGCTTGACTGTGTTACTCCACCCTCCATACAGCCCGTATCTGGCACCTTCAGACTTCCATTTGTTTGGGCCAATGAAAGATGCTATTCGTGGAAGAAAGTTTCAGAGTGACGATGAGTGAGGTTGCTGAGAAACCCAGCGAACTTTTAGCAGCAAGGAATAAAGGCCCTTGTTTCGAGGTGGAGGAAAGCCGTAGAAAAGGATGGAGACTGTGTGGAAAAATAAAAACTTGTAAAAAAGGTATGTAACTACTTGTGTACAAAATTTATGGAACTTACAAGGAAATTTGGAAAGAAAGAAAAAAGGTAGGGCAAAATAAAGGGTGATCCAGAGAAATGGGACCCAAAAGAAACCCCTGTAACTCTTAAAGTATAAGTCCTTTTATAAAATCATACGCATCATTCGAAAGAGGATAGTTACAAGTTTGTACAGGATTGTATAGGTTTTGACAATACAAGACAAGATAAGATACAAAACAAAATAAAAGTGTTAGTTAAAACTAACCCTTCAAGATGACTGCATGGACTGTGGAACAGCTGCGTTTCATAACTGAGCAATATTATGAGCATGGAAGAAGTGTAGTTTCAGCTCTTAGAAGGTGATTTTGACATCTAAAATTTGTCTTGAAAGATCTTTGAGCTGAAACTACACTTCTTCCATGCTCATAATATTGCTCAGTTATGAAACGCAGCTGTTCCACAGTCCATGCAGTCATCTTGAAGGGTTAGTTTTAACTAACACTTTTATTTTGTTTTGTATCTTATCTTGTCTTGTATTTTCAAAACCTATACAATCCTGTACAAACTTGTAACTATCCTCTTTCGAATGATGCGTATGATTTTATAAAAGGACTTATACTTTAAGAGTTACAGGGGTTTCTTTTGGGTCCCGTTTCTCTGGATCACCCTTTATATTGAGTGGCCCTCGTATATAGTGGTATTATATACATTCAGGGGATATTGTCCTTGGCGGGCTTTTGTGCTGATGCCGTCAACTGCATGCATTGGATGACATTTAGCAGCCGTATCGTGTCTGCGATGTTGAAAAAATTATTTTGTTCGCTTATTGTGTTCCTATTGTTATTCCTATTGTTATTGTTATTCCTATTGTCCTTTAAACTTTGTCCTTTGTTCTTTGGGTCCGGCGGGAGATGTTGATAGTAGTATTTTTTTCCGTATTTGCAGGTTCTATATTTGGCGTAAGTACTGCAGATATCCGGGTGGTAGAATTTGCATCTGTCTCCAAATTTACAATGACCATTATTATAGAAGAAATTGCATATTGGGGGATGTTCATATACACATTGTCGTCTTTTAAATCTGCAATTATCTTTTATATAATATCTGCGTATAATTCCTTCCCCATATTTACTCGTGGCCTTTGTTTTTTGCTCCTTATTGGGGGGGGGGGGGACAGTTTCACTCCGTTTTCTCGATTGCCCTCTTGTCTTTTCCTATTTGCGCTATTTGTGTTAATGTCCTTCGTTGCCCTTATACTATCTGTCGTCTTTATACTCTCTTTCGCCTGCATGGTTTCGGCCTCGTTGTGTGACGATATTTGATTTTTTTCTACTTCGTCTTTCTTCGTTTCTGCTGTTTTCCTCTGTTCTTTATTCCCATTTTCCTCTTTCAATTTGTTCTCGTAGTCTTCTCTCTCTGCTTTAAATCAGGGATGGGAAACTGATAAATTTTTAAGTTCAGTTTTTTATTTCAGTTTAAGTTTGCAAAAATATCGATTTCAGTTTCGATTTAAGTTTTTAATTTTTTTTTCGATTTGAGTTTATTTTTTAATTCAAGTTTTATATTTTTCGGTTCGATTCAATTTAAATTTCGATTCCAATTTTTTTGTTCAGATTTCTTTAAGAATTTCTCTGTACTATTTATATTATTTTCTTCGTGGGGGGTGGGGGGGGTGTACCCTATTGACAAATTGAGATTTAATTTTATATTTGTATTCGCATTCGATTTGTGTTTTTCAAAGAGAGAATTTGCTTTAGTAACTATCTTTACTTTTGTATGATTAAACACGTAAGTATCTGCAGCTAACTGAATCAGCACGAAACATCTTTTTTTTTTTTTTACTTATTCGCTTCATTTGTTTTACATAAAGTTTTATTTAACAAAAACTTTAAATTCGAAATGTTTTATCAATTGGGACACTTTTTAAATTTGAAAGCGCACGACACGTAGAAAATATATAAATAATAGTATTAAAAAGGGGATTAAAACAATTAAATGTACCTCTGTTTATTCACACCTAGGTTAGATCCCGTTGACCCGACACCGGAAGGGATTTTTGACCAAGAATCTCATTAAAAGGTCCAACTTATAAGTACCTACGCACAAGCTGGACCCTTTAATGAGATTCTTGGTCAAGAAATCCCTTCCGGTGTCGGGTGAACGGGATCTAACCTAGGTGTGAATTTCTAATGGTCTCTGGTCTTCTAGAATGTTCATTAGCTTTGCTGGATTGTTTCCTTACTCAGTTTTGTTCATTCTTTTTTCTGTATCCACCGAAGAGGATGCCAGTGGGCATCGAAACTGTTGTGGAAATAAACTCCGTCTATTAGTGTGGATTTTATTGTCACAACATTCCATAGGATTAACATTTGAGTTGAAGTTTGGTCATTCCACGGATTATCTCACTTACTTATGTAGATAACTAGATATAGAATTCAGTGGTCGGCGAACAGGGGTAAATTACCCCAAATGGGGTACATTTAAAACGTTTGGGGGTAATGCGTGCGGTATGAGAGACACCATATGCAACAATTTTAAGAGCAATTGGCTTGTTTTTGTTTACTTTGAAGTCGGGGGTAATTTCATTTTACTCAAATAGATTTTTGGGTAATACCCAAAAAAGTTCCCCGACCCATGATATAGATAGTATAGCTATTATCGAACTGAAAAATTTAATGGTCAGAAAAAACTGAAGGCGTTCTTACCAAGTGATTAAACTTAGGTCAGCGAAAGGAGCACAGTCATTATTGAAAAGGATTTTGATATGGGATGAAAATTTTTCTCCCTAATTCTTTTTTTCTTTTTAAAACCATTGTCAATAGTACTTTCAGCTGCGTTACTTTCTACATCGAATTAAAGGATAAATGGATATTTTAAATCCATACAAATGTTAAGTCGCAAAAAAAAAGGAAATAATTCACGTTATTTATATTTTTTTGTAATCGAAATGCTCCTCAAAACTGAAACGCAAAACTGTTATTTTTAATCTATTTAAATTCAGATTTTAGTTTTTGATTGTTTTTCAATTTCAGTTCGAATTTCGATTTTAGTTGTCAGAATTTTTTTCAGTTCGAGTTTTTTTCGATTTCAGTTCATAAAATAATATCGGTTTTATCAGTTTATCGATTCCAGTTCGATTCAGTTTCCCGTCCCTGCTTTAAATACTGTAAAAGAGTTTATTTCGGTCATGCAGTTTTCGCAGAAAAATTTTAACCCATTAAGTTGCTTCGCGTTCGTTATAAGGGAGATTTTTTCATCTTCCCATTCTGGGCATCTAAAATAAAAAAGCAGCTGACAAAAATCGCACCTCATCGCCTTTGTCTCATCTGTGCATCATTGCAGATACCACAGAGTTGCATATACAATATATATATATAATATATATATATATATATATATATATATATATATATATATATATATATATATTACACACACGAGGGTACTTCAATAAGTACTCGTAATAACGAGCCAACTGAGATCAATAGGCTTATTTAGGCTAGCAACAGTATAGGCTTATTAGGCTAGCAACAGTATAGGCTTATTTAGGCTAGCAACAGTATAGGCTTATTTAGGCTAGCAACAGTATAGGCTATTTAGGCTAGCAACAGTATAGGCTTATTTAGGCTAGCAACAGTATAGGTTATTTAGGCTAGCAACAGTATAGACTTATTTAGGCTAGCAACAGTATAGGCTTATTTAGGCTAGCAACAGTATAGGCTTATTTAGGCTAGCAACAGTATAGGCTTATTTAGGCTAGCAACAGTATAGGCTTATTAGGCTAGCAACAGTATAGGCTTATTTAGGCTAGCAACAGTATAGGCTTATTTAGGCTAGCAACAGTATAGGCTTATTTAGGCTAGCAACAGTATAGGCTTATTTAGGCTAGCAACAGTATAGGCTTATTTAGGCTAGCAACAGTATAGGCTTATTTAGGCTAGCAACAGTATAGGCTTATTTAGGCTAGCAACAGTATAGGCTTATTTAGGCTAGCAACAGTATAGGCTTATTTAGGCTAGCAACAGTATAGGCTTATTTAGGCTAACAACAGTATAGGCTTATTTAGGTTAACAACAGTATAGGCTTATTTAGACTACTCGTAGCTGTCACATATCGTACGAGTAGTGAGCATGGCTGCGCCGCTTTCAATTTGTACTCTGGAAGAATAGAGATCCGTGGTTCGTTTTTTGTGGGCAGAAGGTGTGAAAGGAGCTGAAATTCACACGCGCTTATGTGCTCAGTATGGGAATAATGCGTTACCACGGCGAAGTGTGTACGAGTGGATTCAAATGTTCGAGGAAGGTCAGACATGTGTGACAGATGCTCAGCGCTCAGGACGACCGTCAACATCAACCAGTGGTGACAAGCAGGAAGAAACCAGAGCCATGATTTTCGATGACAGAAGATTAACAATAAAAGAAATTGCATCTTCATTAGACATCAGTCAAGGGTCAGCCTATTCGATAGTTCATGACATTCTTGGCTTTCACAAGGTTTGTGCAAGATGGGTGCCCAAACAGTTGACAGAAGAGCACAAGCGTAATCGTATGGATGTCTGCTCTCGTCTTTTGGCGCGGTATCATAATGAAGGTGAAAACTTTTTGGAGCGCATTATCACTGGAGATGAAACCTGGATCCATCACTATGAACAACAAAGCAAACGACAGAGCATGCAATGGAAGCATCCAACATCTCCCGTTGCAAGGAAGTTGAAAGCGCAGCCGTCAGCAGGTAAAGTTATACTAACACTGTTTTGGGATACACGAGGCCCTATCCTTGAACATTATCTAAAGCGTGGAACTACAGTAACAAGTGCATCGTATTCTGACATGCTTCGGAATGAGTTAAAGCAAGCAATTCGCACAAAACGGAGAGGGAGATTGTCGGAAGGTGTTATTCTGTTACACGACATTGCGCGCCCTCATACCGCTGCACAGACTAGAAATGCCTTGAAGAACTTAAATTTGAACTCTCGACCATCCAGCCTACAGTCCAGACTTGACACCTTCGGATTTTTACCTGTTTGGACCACTAAAAGACTCTTTGAGAGGTCAGCGATTCCAAGGCGATGATGACCTGAAGGAGGCGGTGCATGACAGGCTACGCACACAGCCAAAAACATTCTTTTGTGATGGCATTAGGAAGCTTGTAGATCGCTAGACTAAGTGTATTGAGAAACAGGGAGACTGTTGAGAAGTGATGTGTTTATAATCTATCGGATGTGAAAATAAAATTGTGAAAATAAAAAGTGCGGATACTTATTGAATTACCCTCGTATATATATATATAATATATATATATATATATATATATATATATATATATATATATATATATATATATATATATATATTATTATATTAATTATATTATATTATATTATATATTCTCCGAACAAGTTGACTTAGATGAGAGTGATAAGGCGTTTCTATGTTGCAAAATGGATCGCTGTTAACATTTCAAGTGACAGCGAATGAATACTGCTATATATTTTAAACATTTATTATGATAAAAACTAACAAAGTTACAGCGAAAAAGCAAGATATACAAATAAAGAATATTCAGGGAATTTTTATTTGTAATATTGAACACGTCTGAGATAGCCCTAAAGTTAAAGTATTTTGTGCTCTTACTGCTGAGAAAGTGTACGGTCCATTCTTACTTGCTGAACAAACAATTAATGGTATCATTTACTGCGATATGCTACAGCTGTGACTGATGCTCCAGCTGCTAGAGGACAAAGCTGATGTGTGGTTTCAGCAATATGGTGCGCCACCCAATTCCACAATGAGGTTACAACATTCCTGAATAAGCAATTACCTGAGCGTTGGATCGGGCGTTGGGGGCCCATTCCTTGGCTGGCTCGTTCGCCCGATCTAACCCCTCCCCCCCTTGACTTCTTCTTCTGGGGCTATGTCAAAAATGGAGTTTTTGTTCCATCAAAGACAACAACTTTGGAACATTTGAAGGAAAGGATACTCGAGGCTGTTAGAAAAGTTCAGTATGATATGCTACAAAATGTATGGAGGGAAACAAAATACCGCTTTGATATCTGCAAAGCCACAAAAGGAGCTCATATTGTTATAATGTTAAAATGTTTCAGACCAACAAAGACACTAGGATCCGCTCATGGCTGGTCTACCTAACTGTGTTCGTAATTGTGTATTGTGCATGTCCTCCGTGGTGGCGGAGGGGACCAACAATTTTACGTGGGTTCCGAACCACAAGAACATAAGAAATTTATGTAAGAACTGCCTGTACATTGGCAACGACAATTTTTACAAAAGTAAATAATTATCAATTTAAAACTAATTAATTATCGATTTAAAACTAAAGCTAGAATCTCTGGATCCAGAGGATCAAGTCATAATAGACTACTATCCACAAATATGTTACACTCTATATCTATTTATAACCGACATGCAAATATATCAGATCCAAAGAATCCAGTCAATTTCATTACGGTATCCATCAATACTAGTACCTTGCCAACCAAAAATAAGTCACGGTCCATATCGATTGCGGACCAAGTCAAAATTTACCACCATATACATTACAATATATATACTTAGGAGGAAAAGTGTAGGTGTGGCTGTAAAGACTGTACAGTAATGTAGAAATGTGTGTGCACCCATATTGAACTTCATTAGCTTGGAAATAAAACTTTTTGACTTCTTTATTTATATATCTTGCCTTTCACTGTAGCTTTGTTAGTTTTTTCATGATAAATGTTTTAAATCGGGAAGATCATTTGTAATCACCCGGTATATATAATATATATGCACTAGAATCACAAAAAAACACGTGGACCTTATTAATAAGCAAAACAACCACAAGGAAAAGGAAACACAAAGTCCGAGCGCTTTCGTGATATATTCACATTATCAAGCGCTCGGACTTTGTGTTTCCTTTTCCTGTGGTTGTTTGCTTATATATATATATATATATATATTAGGTTTGCTCTATCCGAATTGTTCATTCTGATGAAGGTCAAATTTGTTGCCCCGCATTAGACCTACAGCTGAAACGTGGAATCCGACCCAGGACCCACCAGGGAAGTCGGAAATTACAAAGTCCTCGCCCGTACTCGATCTCACGACTCCCGGTCAGCCAGCAGCTCAGCGTCTTAACCACTAGGCTACCTAGTACACCCATTATCTCCCCACCCAATTTTATTATTTTTTTTTTACGGAAGGGTGAACAGTTGGGTGAACTGTTCACTCAGAGCTGGGGGATTTGTAGTCAGCGATGCTAACCACTACACGAGAGAGAGAGAGAGAGAGAGAGAGGAGAGAGAGAGAGAGAGAGAGAGAGAGAGAGACCTTTTGGTGCAACGACCTGTCACTACGGGGGGGGGGGGGAGGAGTTAGAGTAGTTAAGTTTAGAGTAGTTTGTGAAGTTTAAAAAAAATGCCAGCGTTTATTTACTAAATAATGTTATATATTATCATATCACATCATAAGTTATAACTTATAACTATGGTTACAAAAGGACCTTTCATGTCAAGGGGGGGGGTCCTTCAACCCTCCGACCCCCACCCCTCTGGCCACGGCCCTGGTGAGGTAAATTTTATGTGTGGTAACACATACGGTGGAAAAAATTTATCTGAAAATCTCGAAATATTATTATTATCGGAAAAAAGATATGGTTAGGTTGAACTAGGTTAGGCTAGATTAGCGAGTACCTCACTATTTAATGACTTAATAGAAAATACCCTTCGAATTCTCAATTGCGTCCAAAACACTTGTCACGCCCTTCTCGGTTCGATGACACTAAATTTAGGTTATCTAACCTTATTAACCTAATTTAACCCAACCTAACCTTATTAACCTAATTTAACCTAACCTAACCTTATTAACCTAATTTAACCCAACCTAACCTTATTAACCTAATTTAACCGAACTTAACCTTATTAACCTAATTTAACCCAACCTAACCTTATTAACCTAATTTAACCCAACTTAACCTTATTAACCTAATTTAACGCAACCTAACCTTATTAACCTAATTTAACCCAACCTTATTAACCGAACTTAACCTTATTAACCTAATTTAACCCAACCCAACCTAACCTAATTAACCTAATTTAACTCAACCCAACCTAACCAGTATAATCGTAGCCGACATTTTACGTGTGTTTTGTGTGACGATATTGAGGATACACACAAAGCCCGTTGCGACACGAGTGTAAGTATCCCGACATTTGCGGTGTCGCGGTGAATTATCTTTATAATATATACACTATCTTTTATCATGGAAGAAAGGGGATAATATCAAGGTTAGGTTACGCTAGGTTAGGTTAGGCTAGGCTAGGCTAGGCTAAATTAGGTATAAAGTTATTATTGTTTTAAAACTGGGTGAGTGTCACGATACAAAATTGAATGTGAAAATGTCGCGGTTGTGTATGGAAAACAAACGTGTGTGTGTGTGTGTGTGTGTGTGCTAAAAACTTTTCGATCCCAAACCGTTCAAAACCATTTGATGATAATAAAACCGGTCCAAATCCGAACCGTATTTTGCAAAATAATTATTTGTCCAGAATTGGACCTAATTATATACAGGGTGTCCCACGAGTCCGGTCTCATAGGAAAAATTATTTTAAATTAAATTTACAAGAATAATACATTAGAACTAAGACAAATGTTCAAATTGATGTCTTGTTTTGGGACCTTATTTTTTTGTTGCAGGTAGAATAACGCGCAGTGGTTAATATGGAAGTGAGCCATTGCGTGTTATTCTACTCGCAACAAAATAAAAGGTTCCAAAACAAGACATCATTTTCAAGATTTGTTTCTGTTCTAATGTATTACTCTCGTAAATTTAATTGAAAAAAAAATTTCCTACGAGACCGGACTTATGGGACACCCTGTATATCCAGACGTAGGAGAAAATATTTGAGAAGTAAAAAAAAATATCCTTAATTATTCAGTGAGGTTTTAACTAAATCCTACAAACGATCGAATCCTATCAAGAATATAGAGGATAGAAAAAGGTTTATGAAGTAATAAGCCTAAATCAGAGACCAAAAATATCCTAAATCGACATTTGAGTCAGGATTAGCTTTAAAATAACCACTAATATTATACTAATATTCATTATAAACATTAAAACCGACATTTTCTCTGTATATTATAGGGTGATCCAAAAGTCTCTCCGTAGTATTAATAAGATATTTACTTTATTGAAGTTAGATATTTTAATGAAAATTGTACGATATCGTGAAATCTTAATAAAAATATTGGCGATGTCTAGGTTAGTCTAAGCTAAGTCTTGCTACGTTACTTACTCTAAACTAAGTCTTGCTACGTTACTTACTCTAAACTAAGTCTTGCTACGTTACTTACTCTAAAACAGGTAACAATGATACGTTACATTATTATAGAATTCTTATATCTTCTTATGTAAAATTTCAATAAAGTAAATATCTTATTACTACTGCGGAGAGACTTTCGATCCCCTATATTCATTATTATTATTATTATTAATTATTTATTATACTCTTAATATTCAAGCCCTCAAACTTGAAACTGCGAGCATCATATGAATAGTAAACAGACGTAGGCAAGTAGGCCCTCTGGGAAGAAATGTAGGTTTACAAATACACAATTCGATCCAGAATCTTAAAAACATGTACGGATAGGCCTACAAGGCTACAATGTCAAAAAAATATTCAAGACTCAGACCTAAAGTTAGTATCAGTTGTTAATTTGTAAACAAACCTATTCGTCATTATATATACTGTATACACACCTATTTTCACTTATACAGATTACCAAAGCATTTCTAGACCTTGTGATGGCCTTTGGTTATAATAGGCCTTTGGTAAATGACAATAGAATAAAAAGCTGAACTTGTCCGTCCGTTTTCTCATTGTATCAGTTGCTTGGAGACACTAGCACCGGACTTGGAGTACGCCAAGCAGCGGAAACGTACGTAAATGAGTATTTTTTCTTATGAAACTTGCAAAAATGATTAATTTTCAAGTAAAAATTAGGAATTAAATTAAGAATAAATGAATTTCGATTCGGTTTCTCCTCATTTATTAATTTTAGTGCACAGGGTTGACATAAGTAAATAGACACCTTTGTTTTTTTTTTTTCCATAGTTTTTGATTTGGTAATAAAAGTGAATAAATAGAATAAATAATAACGGATTTAGTGAATAAATATATTTGGAATGGTGTTGGTTGCTTCCTCCTTTCCATTATGTAAAGTGACACGTTCTGGAATTTCATTGATGAGCTTTGCCATTTGTTCTTGGGGACAAACATCGTAATGTTTATATATTTTTATCAACCCTCTGTACATCGCTCATGTTGCTCTCGTTAATGACTCCAAGACTTTATCTTGTCTAATATATATATCAGGTCATCCCATAAGTAATGTCGTTTTTTAGATCGGAATTTGAAAGACAAAAAAAAACAACTGAAACTTTCTAATCTAGTATATATTTTCCATCGGAATCAATGACACTCTGCCAACGTCCTACAAGCTTTTCAATGCCATGTTTATAAAATTCAGACGGTTTTGAGGCAAAAACGTACAAAGACTGGTGTGCAGGTCATCTAAAGAAGTATACTGTTTCTCGTCAAGATAGTTTTGCAGACTCCTGAAGATGATGAATCTGAAGGCGCAAGGTCTGGAGAATATGGAGGATGTGGAAGTTTTCCCACCCAAGCTCCTCAATTTTTGCAGAAATGATCCGAGCGGTATGAGGACGTGCGTTGTCGTGGTGGAACACGATTCCTTTCCGATTAACCAAAGAAGGTCTCTTTTCTTTTAGTGCAGTGTTCAATCGATCCAGTTGTTGACAGAAGACTTGAGCGGTGATTGTTTGGTTGTGTGGTAAGGTTTCAAAGTGTATTACACCACCTTTATCCTACCAAACACTAAGCAACACCTTCCGAGGGTGAAGATTTGGTTTTGGCTGTGGTATCGCTGGTTCTCCGGCACAAACCCACTGTCGGCGGCGCTTAACATTCTGGTACAGTATCCAATTTTCATCACCAGTCACTAAACGGTGCAAAAACGGATCTTGGAGTTCACGGGAATGAAGAGCTGTGCTAATGTTTACCCGCACCCTCAGATTATCGACGATAATCATGTGGCACCCATTTTCCTAACTTAGGCACTTTCCCGAGTTGTTGCAAATGTCGATGGATGGTGGACGGGGATGAATTGAGTTCTGGGCCAATTCTTCGACAGTTGTTGAACAGTCTTCTTCAAGTGCGGCTAACAGCAGGTCATCATCAAACTCAGCAGGGCGTCCAGAGCGTGCTGCATCTGTCAAACAGGAGTCACCATTCCTAAACTTTTGAAACCATCTTTGACATTTCCTCACATGCAGAATATCGTTGCCATAAACTTCCTGAATGTTTCGCGTTGCTTCAGTAGCACTACTTCCTTTTTTGAACTCGTAAAGCATTATATGCCTGATATGCTCTTCTGATACCGCCATGTTTATGAGGGGTTCACATAAAGCAAAACACGTCTTCACTGGTCAAAGTCTGTAAAGCACGTAGCGAAACACGATAGATCTCCTCTTAGATATAGCCTTCGGAAAATTTATGCTTAAACCGAGTAGGACGTGTTTAAACTTATCTATCATAAAAAACGACATTACTTATGGATGACCTGATACACACACACACACACACACACACACACACACACATATAATATATATTATATATATATTTATGATGAATAAAACCACGAAGGAAAGGAAACACAAAAAGGTGCTCAAGCGCTTTCGTCTAATGACATCCTCAGGAACATGAAGTACATAAAAGGTTACGGCGTATATATAGGTTACAGAAAAGAAAAAAAGAAAATAAATAAATATAAAACACACAAACATATATATATATACACATATATATAATATATATATATAATATAATATATATACATACATACCTACACACACACATATATATATATATATATATATATATAATATTATATATATATATATATATATATATATATATATATGCAATAAACGGAGAAGTAAAAATAAAAAATTAAAAATTAAAGGATTAACAAAGAGGCATACAGATTTGTAAGGAAAAATATCGATTTTTAGCACAAGATCAAATGAATTATAAAATACAAATTTATACTGGAAATCTGCCCGGGTTTTAACACTGCCTTTATAGTCAAGTTTCGATATATATAAAAATAAAATGAAGATTAAAAGTTAATAAAGTAGCATACAAGTTTACCAAAGATTTAGCGTCCTACCCTTTTTATCTAAATCTGTTTGAACGAATTCAAAACAACAGGATCGAGTTGAAAAAGACCTTGCTTATGTTGAAGTTATTTGAAAGTTGGATAATGGCAGACTCAAGAATATTTCTATTAACAATGTTGCTAGAGTGAAATAAAACTGAAGCATTATTCCAATCAATACAGTGGGAAACTCTGACAAATGGACAAAAAGAGCACTGGACAACTGTCCTGTTCTAACGGAATATTGATACTGTTTTATACGTGTGTGCAAATCCTTTCCCGTCTGGCCTATGTAAAAGGAATCACATTGTTTACACCCAATTTTATAAATAATGCCTGAATTATTGGTAGGGCTATTTTTTACTATGATATTTTTCACAATATTGTTATATGAAAATACTACATTAATATCCAAAAGTTTAAGTACATTAGCAATGCCTAAAAAGCCCTGGAAAAATGGAAGTACAAAAATATTTTGACAAAGTACGAGTGTATTATTGACACGATAGAAAGTTCGTTTTGCCTTGTTGAGACAAGATTCCATAAACGCAGATGGATAACACAGATCACTTCCAATACCGTGATTTTTTCCAATTCGGCATCGATGTATTCCGGACTGGCGATCCTAAGGGCGCGGAGAAACATTGATGAAAAAAATGGCCTTCTTAGTGGGGGTGTCATGTCCCGAGTAAAAGTGTACGTAGGACATATTGTTTGTTATTTTCCAATAATACTAAACTTAAAACCTGGGCTTTCCCTATGTACCGCACATCCAAAAATGGGATTGAATTGTCTTGTTCCATTCTAAAGTAAACTTAATGGAGGGGACTTGATCATTTAACTGAAAGAGGAAGTTATCCAGGTCACGATTCATAGGCCAGATACACAAAATATCGTCGACGTACCGCAACCAAGGGATGCCAACCCCAGGATTCTCGGAATGTAAGTAATTTCGAAAAACTCCATATAAATATGGAGAGGAGGGGCGATAAGGGGTTGCCATGGCCATCCCAAACACTTGTTGATAATACTCGTTATTGAAAGTGAATTTACAGTCTTTGATGCAAAGCTTAATAAGTTCCAAAACAATGTGTGAAGGTAGTGGCAGGTCATACTTATGTAATCTTGGGAGAGAAAGTCAAGCATATCATCAATCGGCACTTTTGTAAACAATGAACAAAACGTCAAAACTGATCAATCTATCGTTAGTTTCAGTACGGCATTATTCAATTTTTCAGTAAGATCCATGGAATTTTTTACATGTGAATCAGAGATAACTGATTCAAATAACTATCTCTGATTCACATGTAAAAAATTCCATGGATCTTACTGAAAAATTGAATAATGCACGTACTGAAACTAACGATAGATTGATCAGTTTTGACGTTTGTTCATTGTTTACAAAAGTGCCGATTGATGATATACTTGACTTTCTCTCCAAGAATTACATAAGTATGACCTGCCACTACCTTCACACATTGTTTTGGAACTTATTAAGCTTTGCATCAAAGACTGTAAATTCACTTTCAATAACGAGTATTATCAACAAGTGTTTGGGATGGCCATGGGCAACCCCTTATCACCCCTCCTCTCCAATATTTATATGGAGTTTTCGAAATTACTTACATTCCGAGAATCTGGGGGTGTGGCATCCCTTGGTTGCGGTACGTCGACGATATTTTGTGTATCTGGCCCATGAATCGTGACCTGGATAACTTCCTCCTTCAGTTAAATGATCAAGTCCCCTCCATTAAGTTTACTTTAGAAGTGGAACAAGACAATTCAATCCCATTTTTGGATGTGCGTGTACATAGGGAAAGCCCAGGTTTTAAGTTTAGTATCTATCGGAAAAACAACAAACAATTTGTTCTACGTACACTTTTACTCGGGACATGACACCCCCACTAAGAAGGCCATTTTTTCATCAATGTTTCTCCGCGCCCTTAGGATCGCCAGTCCGGAATACATCGATGCCGAATTGGAAAAAAATCAACGGTATTGGAAGTGATCTGTGTTATCCATCTGCGTTTATGGAATCTTGTCTCAACAAGGCAAAACGAAACTTTCTATCGTGTCAATAATAACACTCGTACTTTGTCAAAAAAATTTTGTACTTCCATTTTTCCCGGGCTTTTAGGCATTGCTAATGTACTTAAACTTTTGGATATTAATGTAGTATTTTTATATAACAATATTGTGAAAAATATCATAGTAAAAATAGCCCTACCAATAAATTCAGGCATTATCTATAATTGGGTGTAAACAATGTGATTCCTTTACATAGGTCAGACGGGAAAGGATTTGCACACAGTATAAAACAGCATCAATATTCCGTTAGAACAGGACAGTTGTCCAGTGCTCTTTTTGTCCATTGTCAGAGTTATCCCACTGTATTGATTGGAATAATGCTTCAGTTTTATTTCACTCTAGCAACATTGTTAATAGAATATTCTTGAGTCTGCCATTATCCAACTTTCAAATAACTTCAACATAAGCAAAGGTCTTTTTCAACTCGATCCTGTTGTTTTGAATTCCTTCAAAACAGATTTAGATAAAAAGGGTAGGACGCTAAATCTTTGGTAAACTTGTATGCTACTTTATTAACTTTTAATCTCATTATTTTTATATATATCGAAACTTGACTATAAAAGGCAAAGTGTTAAAACCCGGGCAGATTTCCGTATAATTTGTATTTTATAATTCATTTGATCTTGTGCTAAAAATCGATATTTTCCTTACAAATCTGTATGCCTCTTTGTTAATCCTTTAATTTTTAATTTTAATTTTACTTCTCCGTTTATGCATAAATATATATATATATATATATGTGTGTGTGTGTATATATATATATATTTATATATATATATATTATATATATGTTTGTGTGTATGTTATATTTATTATTTTTTTTATTTCTGTACTATATATAGGCCGTAACCTTTTATGTACTTCAGTGTCTGAGGATGTCATTAGACGAAAGCGCTGAGCACTTTTGTGTTTCCTTTCCTTCGTGGTTTTATCATCATATATATATATATTATATATATATATATATATATATAGATATATATATACACGGTGAACCAAAAGTAGGTGGACAGTAGGTTGAATACGGTTTGTGTATATTATATTATAACTATGGTGTCATTATAACTATGGTGTTTGTGTTATATTATATTAAATATTATAACTAAATTTATTTAAATTTTATTTTGTATTATAGTATACAAAAAAAATTAAATATGTATTCTCAAAATAAACGTTATCATTTACTGTCCACCTACATTTGGTTCACCCTATATATATATATATATATATGAAATAAAATAACAGATATATATTATATAATGGGTCTTTTTTAAGATGAAAGACATATTAAGGGGTGTATAGCATCCCCTGTGCACGACACTTCGCCACTTACAACACGCGTGATTATTCCCAGCTGTTCAATCATTCACTTATAAAGTGTAAAACTGGAAGATGCTTTCGAAAGCAAATAGGCTTTATCCGCTAATCAAAATCCATTTTTTTTCCTTCAAAATTAAGCTATTTTGAAGTTGCTTTACTCATTCACTTCACATTCCAATTCTTCTTCTTCTTCTTCCGCAGCCTTATTAGCCCACTTTTATGTGGGGTCGCTGTTGCGGATCTTTCTGCAGATCTTTCACTCCACATTCCAATTAAACTGAAATAATTCTGAAAAGGAGGAAGGAGCCTTTCACTTTTCGTAGTAAACTCTATAATTGTGTCATTTGTACGTTTACTCGGAATTACGACAGCTGGTCGATTTGACATTTTATCGACAAGTATATTGTGGGTTAGATTAAGTTAGGTTAGGCTAGCATAAGTTAGGTTAAGTTAGTTTTTTCAGAGTGTTGATGTTGTTACTGTCTCGTCGATCGGATGAGTGGGTAAATCCAGTTCGCTCTTTTCACTTATTTTGTGTGCTCTAATTTTCATCGTTTTGTACCCTCATTTGTACCCACACGGTATCTTTGGTTGTGAATAATAGCTTTCAATACCCAGTTATTATTTTGTTATATTATGTGCACGTGAATGAAGTGTTTTATAACTTCATTTCTTAAGAGTACATCTGGATTCCGATCGTTAGGTTAGGTTTCATCTCGGGTGGAAATAGTGGTATAAATGCTCGTGTATTCAACATATACAGAGGTGCTCATAAGTATTCGTATAGAGAAATATTTCAGTTATATTCGTCCTTATATTTTGTACCATGCATAGGATAGTTATGAACATTTTTCAGTCCATTTGAAAAATTAAAAAAAAAAAAAAAAAAACTTAGTTCTACTCCAACATATAATGTAAAACATCAAGGAATTTGAAGGAAATGAAGTTAAGGTGCAAAGGTTTCGTGTATTTATTTACAAGATTATTTAATACACTGCGTGTCCGCCTTTTGCTTGAATGACTTCAGTGATTCGTTTTGGGTATTTTTCTACAAGGTTTCGACATTTTCAGAAGAAATTTTAGCCCATTCTTCTAAAGGAAATTGTTGCGATTCATTCAGATTCGAAGGGTTTCTCTTGCGAACAGTTTGTTTCGGATCAGACCATAAATTCTCGATTAAATTGAGATCTGGGTTTTGACTGGGCCACTCGAGAAGCTTGAAATTTTTTTCTTGAAGCCATTTCATTGGTGCGCTTACTTGTATGTTTTGGATCATTATATTGTTGCAGTACCCAATCGCGACCTATTCGCGGCAGCTGAACTGAAAGCAACGCATTTTCTTCTAAAATTTCTTGAAATTTCTTCAAATTCAAGATTCCATTGATAACAACAAGGTTTCCTGGACCAGAAGCACTAAAGCATCCCCAAAGAAACAAACCACCACCACCACCATGGTTAACCGTAGGAAGGATGTATTTTTTCCTCGAATTCAGCAATTGATTTTCGCCGTTGGTCATTCCTGAATAATTTAATTTTGGTCTCGTCTCAGCAAAGAACTTTCTTCCAAAATGCAAATCCATCATTTTGATGATACTTTTAGCGTACTTGAACCCTTTTGGTGTTTTGTATATATTTGTACGTGGCGGCTACCGCTAGATTACGTTACATTAGGTTAGGTGAAAAATTAACACTGAAGGGGTTAAACGAGCTTCTTTGTGCGCTTTTCCTAGCACAGGTTGTTTTCGTGCGTCGTTTCAGTAAATAAATTTAAATTTATTCAATATCCAATAACATTTTTCTTTATCATTTCTCAAGAAAACCGATTGCAGAAACAAAATCAGGGTCATCGACTGCCCTTGTTTGCAATTTCATAGGAAAATCGAGAGCAGTCCATGAAACATACTAGTCCCCATGTTAGATGTTATCCGTTTGAAGTCGAAAAGATCAAAGGATGTTACATAGCTTGTTATATAACATGTTATAAAACATGTTATAATTGCTTCCAGACATAGGTTGTTCATAACCTTTTGTTTATTCTTTCAGTTTATCCTCATCATTCGACATTTCAGTATCGACTAGTGTGCTAATAACATTTACGTAGTGTAGACGTCATTGTTAGATAACATTTTGTATAACATTTTATATAACTTGTTAGCAACATTGATATATAACATGTTACCTTGTGTGGACAAGGCTTTGGACTTTTATCAGAACATCGCATAAATTTAGATAATTTGTCCCTCATGTTATCACTTCTGAAGGTACTTTACATGTCATAAAGTCTGAGGACACTTCAAATTTTATGACGGAACTTAGCATGTATGGACCCTTATGGAACGCAGTTTCAATCAAGTGTTATACCGCCATCCTGTATACAGGGTGTTTATAAAGTCCCTATCTATTTCAGTGAAAACGTAGCAAAAAGGGTAAAATTCAATAGCAGTATAATAGAAGGCATACATTTAATGAATACTTAAGCATATGATTCTACATGAGCACCATCAGTAGCTCTACAGCAGTGGTGCACAAACGTTTTTGATGTGAGGGCCAAACCAACCATCTGTTTTATATGTAGGGGCCAGATATATAGATATTCTATTTTTTATAAATATGCATTTTTATAACCAGGGGTAATATTTCAGATTTTTCTTTGGGTAGCTACCCTTTTCATGTGAAAAATGTGAATTGAAAAGACCCGTGGGGGCCACATTTGGCCCGCGGGCCAGGGTTTGTGCATCACTGCTCTACAGAGTTCGAATCTGTCAGCAACATTGCTGAACACATTTTGGAGCATGACAGGGGTCATTTTTGCTCCAAAATGTGTTCCACAATGCTGCTGACAGATTCGAACTCTGTAGAGATACTGATGGTGCTCATGTAGAATCATATGCTTAAGTATTCATTAAATGTATGCCTTCTATTATATTGTTATTGAATTTACCCTTTTTGCTAAGTTTTCACTGAAATAGGAACTTTATAAACACCCTGTATACTAATTAAACCCTGTAATGCAAAAGTGTGTAATTTATATACACTATAAATTAAACTATGTTAACATTATATATGATGACATGTTTGAACGATCACGCAGTTTGTGTGAACGGAAAAGTGAGCTAAAAAAAAAGTATTTTATTTCATTAGACATTTCTTAAAATACATTCGTCATTTTATGGTAAGAATTTACCAAAATATCAACAATAATCGACTCTCCACTCCAGTGGGCATTTCAGATTCATCTATTATTTTCGCTGTGGGTATTAATTTTTACTTTCATTTAAAACTATATAAAGTTTAGGTGCTTATTACCCTTATGTTTAGCATTTTTACCACTTCTGACAACAGTTCATGCACACCTTACTCTGATGACGTGGCTTTTCTTAGTTTAATAACTGCTAGTAAATCTTTTTGTGACCCAATTTGTAGTTTTCATCCGTCGTTATTTTGGGTACCTTTGGTGTAATATAGTTAATATTTTGCTTTCGTTAACAGGGAGCACATTTGTCTGCAACAAATTTAGAACCTACTAAACAGTCACAACATTATTTTAAGTGACATTGTTATTAATTTATTATTAAACTTATGTCTCTTCGGAGCTTATTTTGTTCTAATTCGATGTCTGTCACTCTCTGATTAAGATCTGGCTGTAGACTTTGTTGATTTTTGCATTTGATAATGTCTCCATTTTTGAGAACAAGGAAAGGCGGAGAAACAAATTTGTCATTAGGTTAGGCCTAAATTTTGTCCCTTTTGTTTTCCATGTGGTTTTAATTGGGATCAAATTGAGTTCCTCCGAACTGTTACCTCCCTTTGGGTAGAACTTACTTAAACGAAGCCTATTTCTTAGAACCAGAAGTACCAGGAACTGGTTATTTGTTTGCATTCTAGAAATTGTTGAATTTTCCTGTGTTCGGAGGAAAATTTTATGGTTTGCTAAAATGTCTTGGAAAAACATTGTAATCCTAGTCCTGTTGAGGCTGTTATTATACTGGAAATTAATTATTTTAAACTGGATTATCAAGGGCTTCCTAATTACGATCTCTACTCCAGTATTATGGTTAACTTTAAACTTTTTAAGCCGGATAAGCGTTTTGATCCACATTTACATTAATTTCCGTTGGATATTTCCAGTTCTACTGAGGCAAATTGCGATCTTACATTTATGCATGAATCGGATTTTGCTGAGCTGTTTGCAAAGACTGACGTTGGTTTAATCGATTTAGAGGAAGATTGTAAGGATCATTTCCAACGGGCTCTCGTTAGTTTAGTGGAACTGGTGTTTCGTTAGGTCTGCTAACATGGGGAAAACCCTTAACCAGGTAATAAGGATCGGGAATGTTGGGCTACTCCTAATAAACTACTGGATTGCCAAGTTTTGGATTTAAGTTTTAATTTTTGGCCTACATTTGGAAGTTATTATTAATTTGTTCATTTTAAAAGTACTCCAGTGGTCTCCATGGTCTCTACCAGTTGTTTATTTCTCCGTATGATGATGATGATAATGATTTGTCTTAAAGTTTATTTTATTCTTAAGCAAGTTTTTTGCCTCTTTACTTTTCCTGAACTTGTTTATTTCGTACTTTATTTATCGTTTTAACTCGTGGTACAGTTTCTTTCCTCCTCTTGTCGCGGCGTGGTTCTTCTTGAGAAAGTTCCCCTGTAGAAACAGTTGCACTAGAAAAGGAACTTTCAAACTGGGAGGAACTTGAAGTTATGACGAGTTTCTTTGCGTATCTATCAGGCTTCTAGCTCATTGTAAATTGTCACTTAACGAGAAAATTAGTTTCTACCTTAAGCCAAACATTGTTTCACATTATACGTTATTGGCTGTTATGCAGTGATAAAAAACATTCTACCTACTGTAACCAACAATGATGATACACTTTTGCAAAGAGAGAACCCTTAAGTTATAGTACCTTTTACAGCAAACAAACCGATTACCAAATATTTGTACAGAAAATTTGGTGTAACAAAAATTATATTAAGTGTAAATACTTAATATAGACTAAGCAGTCTCCAGTCTACAAATTAACATAGTTCCTCCGCGTTTGTACAGAATTTTCTACAATGTTGTGAAATACATAAAAGTCAGTCGATCAGTAAATTTACAAAAGGAAGCGGCCAACAAATATTTTGAGCTTCATATCCGCAGTCAGTTGGTCAAAGTTTGTAAAGCTGCATTCAAAATCTAAGTGACTCGTGAGTTTTAAGCAAATGTTAAACTTTTACTGACTGAAAAATGTCTGTTCGGAATCTTTTGTATGTAATTATTTACGTTATAAGGCGTAGGTTTGTTTGTTTGATGGGGTTGTTTAACCTTTTTCGCAACGCTGAAGGTCATGTGACGGAAAGGACCTACAGTTTTATGTGAATCCAAACCACGGGTCGCCACGTAATCTGGACGCAGAGGATAGTCCCTCATCCATCTACAACTCAGACATTATGACATTGACTACGACGTAGCCCATAACGTGCGGGTGGACTAACTAGGCAGAGGCAAGGTTGAGTGCTTCTGTGATCGAAAAAGGTATGTGAATTATAAAACTAATTGACTTTACCAAATCTTCTCACAACATGGTGTTGTCAGCACTGTTTGTCTCTATAAAATAAACGTGTGAAAATTCATTAGTTATTCATAATTATTAGTAACTTGTATAATTTTACAGTTTAAGAAGACGACAAAAAGTAAAAGACAATATGATGATAAAACCCCACTCTAATAGACAGAGTTTATTTCCACAACAGTTTCGATGCCCACTGGCATCCTCTTCGGGTGGATACAGAAAAACGAATGATTCAAAAACAAGAGGAAAACCGTCCAGGGACCATTAAGAAATTCGCACCTAGGTTAGATCCCGTTCTCCCGACATCGGAAGGGCATTTTTATTAAAGGGTCCCGCTTATAAGTACATTCGCAGAAATTTAAAACTATCTTCTCGTTCTATACATACAGATTCTATTATTTTGACATAATTACTGCATTTATTATTACATTTACGTTTTTTAACATTTATTATTATTACCTTTACACTTATTATTACATTTATTTTATTACCTTTATTATTACGGTACATTTACATTTATTTCCACATTTATTACTTCCATTATTACATTAACATTTACGTTTATTATTCCATTTACATTTTACCGAAAAACGAATAAAGAAACAATCCAGAGACCTTTAAGAAATTCACACTTAGGTTAGAACCCTTTCACCCGACGCCGTAAGGGATTTTTTGACCAAGAATCTCATTAGAGGGTCCAGCTTATAAGTACCTTCGCACAAATTAAAATTATCCACTTGTTCTATCCATACAGATTCTATTACTTTTCGTTTGACATAATTATTGCATTTATAAAGTAACTTACTTGATTCCCAATCTGTAGCATGATCATTTTGGCTGGCGTGATAAAAAATTGCATTTATTAGTATTACAACTTCTGAAGGCATATTTGTGTTCTTTAATACGGGTTTCAATATTTCTTCCAGTTTCTCCTACGTATACTAAATCACAACTTTTACAGGGAATGCTGTAGACACAGGCTTGTTTTTTGCAACGTTATTCCTAACCAATTTACTTTTTACGGTAGACGAATATTTGAACGCCAAAGCAAACTTAAAATCTTTCATCAACGGTTTTACTCTTTCTAAGCCGGCAGTGTAAATGAAATAATAAACTTAAATGTTAATGTAATAATGGAAGTAATAAATGTGGAAATAAATGTAAATGTAATAATAAAGGTAATAAAATAAATGTAATAATAAGTGTAAAGGTAATAATAATAAATGTTAAAAAAAGTAAATGCAATAATAAATGTAGTAATTATGTCAAAATAATAGAATCTGTACGTATAGAACAAGAAGATAGTTTTAAATTTGTGCGAATGTACTTATAAGTGGGTCCCTTTAATTAAAATGCCCTTCCGATGTCGGGAGAACGGGATCTAACCTAGGTGCGAATTTCTTAATGGTCCCCGGACGGTTTTCCTCTTGTTTTTGGCTCATTCGTTTTTCTGTAGCCACCCGAAGAGGATGCCAGTGGGCATCGAAACTGTTGTGGAAATAAACTCTGTCTATTAGAGTGGGTTTTTATCATCATATTTTGACTTTCACGTAGAAAAGTTTTTTGCATTTAGTAAAAGACAACATTCACTGTTGAAAAATAAACTAGGGTAACTAGACTTAGGCGCTTCTCTCCTCATCTTCATTTTTGGTTGTTGTTTTAAGTAATTTCAAGTGATTTAAGTAATTCATCCATTCATTAATTCAGATTATACATATAACAATATACGAAACTGACGATATTTTCCATTATTTATCACATTATCTCGCCAAATGAGAATTAGGTGCCCACCATCTAACGGATGGAGTAAGAACTAAGCTTTGCACAAGGACATACTCGCGTGATTAAGAAGCATATTATCAAAAACAGAATATTATCACATTAATCTTCCAAAAAATACAAGCATGCATGCCTAATTAATTAAAGGATTCTGTATTTGATTACGTATTAAACTATGTAACAATAAATCATTACTACTATAATTTAGAAAAAATCTGTCTGTCTGTCTGTCTGTCTGTCTGTCTCTGTCCACAGAAAAAACTTTTACGTTTATGACCCGATTTCGACTAAACTTCGTATGGTGGATGGGGGTGATGAGTAATGAACGAAAATATGTGTGATGAGGCCCCCCCTCCCACAATTACTGGTCCCGAAGGCCCCAGCACCGCAATAAAACTATAGAAAAGAACGCAGCCATGAAAATCTTGAGCTTCACGTTCGAACCCATTGTATCAAGATTTGTAAAGCTTAAGATGTTCATGGCTGCGTTCCTTTTCTATAGTTTTCTTGACTGAATAAATAATTATCTTAAGCGACCGAACACTGAATTCATAGGCCTAGATTCTGTCCCACTTTGCAACGTTTTTCTTTAGCGTTCTTAGATAGGTTAGGTAGCTCATACGTGGCTGTATTTTTGATTAATCGAGAGCCAGACAAAATTTTAAATTTAGGCCTAAACTATTTGTTCTTAGTAATTTATGTAGAGAAGAAATTAAGCAAGTCCTATTCGTCACTGAGAGCAGTGCAAGTATTTTTGTCAGTGTACAGCCTGTACAACCAGTTTTGAATCCAGAGTTACTTTTAAAGAAACTAGATAAAGTGGGCCTTACGGGCCCATTTAGCTAGACCTGCGGTGCTGGGGCCTGCGGTCCCACAATTACTCGGAGGGGTCAATTATTAAGTTTCACAAAAGTTCCTCGTGAACTTAAAGTAAAGGATCAAGTAAAGATAATCCCTCCCAACAGAAAAAGGAGGGACTATCTTTACTTGATCATTTTTTGGGAGGGATCATCTTTACTTGGTAAAGTTGGTAATACCGCTTTAATTAAAGTCTTTGGATCAAGTAAAGTTAAGCACCTCCAACCTTTTTTAGTTAGCTTTATAAGGCTAACTAACGAAAATATCACGACCTAACCTAACCAATCGTCAAGGGCGTACAGTTGACCTAACGATTGGTTAGGTTAAGTCGTGATATTTTCGTTAGTTAGCCTTATAAAGCTAACTAAAAAAGGTTGGGGGTGCTTATCTTTACTTGATCCATTGTAATAAATGAATTTTAATAAATTTTGTTTTCAAATAAATCATTTTTTAAAAAAAGATTCTCTTAATTTTTATCCTTATGTCAGACTGCTTCACTTTACTTTACTTTCTGGGAGGGATTATCTTTACTTGGTCATTTTTGGGAGGGATTTGCTTTACTAGTGTGACCTGGGAGGGATTATCTTTACTTGATCCAAAGTAAATATTAAGCTTTCACTGCCTTAATAATTTCTTTTCAAAATCTTCAATATCCAATTTTAGCTTTTGAAATAATTTTTTTGACAGATTTGACAGACTCTGCCTCATTATACAGGGTGGGTAAAAAAAGTGACTCCTTAGAGGTAAACTGTCATATTAAAAAAAGTAAGGGGATTAGAGCTCCCAAATTTCATAGATGCTTACCTTAGCATGTTGTTCGTCTTAATTGAGAAGTTGCTCGATGTGTCCTTCTTCCTGCTCAACGCAGGCCTTCAAACGTGGACGCCACTGATCAATACACCTGTTTACATATCGTTGAGACATCTCCCAGCCGAGCAGAATTCTTTCGCGTAGTTCATCTATGTATCTTATATTGGTACCAGGGATGTAAACTTTGGACTTCAGGGCTTCCCAAATACTATAAGCTAGTGGTGAAAGATCGGGGCTACTAGCCGGCCACATATTGGGTTCGATAAAATCTGGTGTTTCGTTCTCAAGGAATGTGACAGTTTGGCGTGCTCTGTGAGCAGGGGCTCCATATTGTTGGAAAGTATATCTTTCACCACTAATTCGTCGCATATCAGTTAGATAGAGTGAAAGATATACTTTCCAACAAGATGGAGCCCCTGCTTACAGAACACGCCAAACTCTCATTCCTTGAGAACGAAACACCGGACTTTATCGAACCCAATATATGGCCGGCTAGTAGCCCCGATCTCTCACCACTAGATTATGGTGTTTGGGAAGCCCTGAAGTCCAAAGTTTACATCCCTGGTACCAATATAAGATACATAGATGAACTATGCGAAAGAATTCTGCTTGGCTGGGAGGTGTCTCAACGATATGTAAACAGGTGTATTGATCAGTGGCGTCCACGTAAAGACCTGCGTTGAGCAGGAAGGGGGACACATCGAGCAACTTCTCAATTAAGACGAACAACATGCTAAGGTAAGCATCTATGAAATTTGGGAGCTCTAGTCCCCTTACTTTTTTTAATATGACAGTTTACCTCTAAGGGGTCACTTTTTTTTTACCCACCCTGTATTATAGATTAAATATAAAATAATTAGTCTTTCAAGAAGCTCTTAAAACTATTAGTATCTATTAAAGTTCTATAATTTAAGCCATAATATGTTGAAACAGTTTAGAAGAGTTTATTGAGAATAATACCACTTGACTCCGTTGTTGAGATATTAGTAAATAATGGTGACATCAAAACTAACGTTGAATTTCTTATAGTCCTAGTTAATAATTTCTTCGGCGAAACTATAGTTTTTAATTGTGTATTCGTTGGTAGTTAAAGGTTCCAGTAATGGTAGGGAGCTATTGAAGAATAGGGACCCCAGCCTTCTTTAGTTAGGCTTATAAGGCTAACTAACGAAAATATCACGACCTAACCTAACCAATCGTTAGGTTAACTGTACGCCCTTGACGATTGGTTAGGTTAGGTCATGATATTTTCGTTAGTTAGCCTTATAAAGCTAGCTAAAGAAGGCTGGGGTCCTTATTCTTCAATAGCTCCAATGGTAGAAAATATTTGGCTGAAACGTAAATTAGCATATTATAAAAGCTGTCACAATTCGCCTAAGGCAGTGGTCGGCGAACAGGGGTAAATTACCCCAAATGGGGTACATTTAAAACTTTTAGGGGTAATGCGTGCGGTATGAGAGACACCATATGCAACAATTTTAAGAGCAATTGGCTTGTTTTTGTTTACTTTGAAGTCTGGGGGTAATTTCATTTTACTCAAATAGATTTTTGGGTAATACCCAAAAAAGTTCCCCGACCCATGGCCTAAGGGGTATGTTTGTTTTCATTCACCTTCGGCAGTCCATAGAGTATACCAAGACTAGATCCAGTTGAGAATAATTGGTTATAAAAGGTGTCGTCAATTAATTTTTTAGCCTTAAGAGATCTTAAAGTTTCGTTAATCTTGTGGTGGATCTGGGAAATAATTTTGTGAGGGAGAATCCAGTATTAATTTAAATTTTGTTACGTCAGAAAGGAGTACATTTATTTTGGAAAGGTAATCAATCCTTGGTGTTTAAAAGCACTATTCCTTGCCTTTATCAGGGTGGGTAACAATAATATCTTTCTTGGACGATACGTTTTTCAGAAATTTTATGTTAAACTAAGAAAAGAGTGGTTTGATATTTGAATCTTGCACCTCATATATATATATATATATATATATATATATATATATATATATATATATATATATATATATATATATATATATATATATATATATATGCCCACACACGAGGGTAATTCAATAAGTATCCGCACTTTTATTTTCACAATGTTATTTACGCATCTGATAGATTATAAACACATCACTTCTCAACATAGTCTCCCTGTTTCTCAATACACCTAGTCCAGCGATCTACAAGCTTCCTAATGCCATCACAAAAGAATGTTTTTGGCTGTGCGCGTAGCCAGTCATGCACTGCCTCCTTCAGGTCATCATCGTCTTGGAATCGCTGACCTCTCAAAGCGTCTTTTAGTGGTCCAAACAGGTAAAAATCCGAAGGTGCCAGGTCTGGACTGTAGGCTGGATGGTCGAGAACTTCAAATTTAAGTTCTTGAAGGCATTTTCTAGTCTGTGCAGCGGTATGAGGGCGAGCATTGTCGTGTAACAGAATAACACCTTCCGACAACTCCCTCTTCGTTTTGCGCGAATTGCTTGCTTTAACTCATTCGAAGCATGTCAGAATACGATGCACTTGTTACTGTAGTTCCACGCTCTAGATAATGTTCAAGGATAGGGCCTCGTGTATCCCAAAAACAGTGTTAGCATAACTTTACCTGTGACGGCTGCATTTCAACTTCCTTGCAACGGGAGATGTTGGATGCTTCCATTGCATTCTGTTACACAACAATGCGCGCCCTCATACCGCTGCACAGACTAGAAAATGCGTTCAAGAACTTAAATTTGAAGTTCTCGACCATCCAGCCTACAATTCAGACCTGGCACCTTCGGATTTTTACCTGTTTGGACCACTAAAAGACGCTTTGAGAGGTCAGCTATTCCAAGGCGATGATGACCTGAAGGAGGCAGTGCATGACTCGCTACGCACACAGCCAAAAACATTCTTTTGTGATGGCATTAGGAAGCTTGTAGATCACTGGACTAAGTGTATTGAGAAACAGGGAGACTATGTTAATAAGTGATGTGTTTATAATCTATCAGATGTGAAAATATAATTGTGAAAATAAAAAGTGCGGATACTTATTGATATACCTGTATATGCTGTGTTCCAAAAAAAAAAAAAGGCCACTTTTTCATCGGTGCAACAAAGCCACAATTCTAAGAATAACTGAATGAAACGGAAATCATATTAAACTCTCTATATTGGCCTTAAAATGAGAGGTAGTATTTAAATCGGATGAGTTGTCTTTTTTACAAATTCAACTTGAACAATACTTGTTAAAAGTTCACAATACGAATAGAGAAATTGCTAAATTCATGTCACGGAATCGGTTTCGACACACCATTGCGTACTTGCAAGAACAATGTCCCGATTTCATGCGCCAGAATACTGTCCACCAAATAATCAGGATTTAAGTGCAGTTCACTTTTTCAGTTTAGACCAAGGGTTCTCAACCCACTTACTTCCATTACCAAATGGGGGAAGGCGCTCACCCCGTTACCCCTAATGACGCGTAAATAACCAAACGTTAAAGTAGTAGTATATAATCATACAATTGTCTTTAAACACCACTTAAATAAAATATGTATGGCTTCCATTACCCTCCTGGATATCCCAAATTACCCCTTTGGGGTAACCCCTGGTTTAGACATTTTCATACGTTTAGCCGACAAAGTCAAAGTCTACAGATAAAATATTCAAGATATCATTTAACTCCGAGTGTGTATTTTAACAGCATGAAATATGCATGTTGCCCTTCTGAGCAGTGTTGCCACTTTCTTTCAAGGGTAGTAATCTAGAAATGAAGCAAATTAAATCTAAAATAATCTAGATTTTGCAAACAATAATCCACAAATATATCGGTAAAAAATTAAGAAAATTAAATAGTAATTTATGGCAATTACCTTGTTTATTAAAAAATGTAGACAAATGTCTTCCTCAGTGATGTCTATCTCACAAGATGCAGTGGAAGAACTTGGCTGGGATGATGAAGTTGAAGGTTCAAGTTGAGATGAAGCTTCACATGCCAAATGGCTCTGATATGATTTAGCAGTTCCAATTTCTTTTAAAACTTCATCAGGAAGTTGATAAGTTGAACAGCATTTTCCTACCTGATCAGTCCAAATTTTATTGTTAGGATAGCATTAAGCAGGTCAAGTTTTATTTATTTCTAAATTTAGATTTTATATAATTCATAGCACTGAACACTCTTTCTACGTCAGCATTTGAATGGGGTAGTATTAGGGCAGACATGGCACATTCAAAAAGTTTACAAAATGGATTGTTTCCCGAAGCATCTTTAAATTGTTTCACTTCACTCCAAAAAGACTGAGCACAAGTTCACATGTTCGTTACAAACTTACAAGCAGTGTTGCCAACTTTATGTTGAAGAAAGTATATAGAAATATTCCGTTTACTTCGGGTGACGCATCTTCATAATGCAAAAAAATTATTTATACAACATTTTATTAAATTATATGACAATTAAGCAAAATAATCTACAAAATATCTAAATCCAAAGAAAAACAATCTAGATTTATATCCATCATCTAAATGGTTAAATCTTACATCTAGGCGCAAGCAAAACAATCTAGATCTAGATGAAAAAAATCTAGAGTGGCAACACTGCTTCTGAGTGCCGTTGATGTACTGTACTAAATGTCGTACCACTTTCTATTTTAAATTTACTTACCAAGAAAGTGTAAAAATTTGAATAATAATAATTACACAAAATCTTTTCTGAGGAAGTTTACAAACGTTGACAAGTGATACTAAATTCCTTCCTTATCAGTTCTCAAACTACGTCAGTGATGTTAAACGTCATTTCTTTAATATCTCTCTCATTCCAAAATATTTTAAGATTAAATAAACTTTATTATGAAAAGTGTACGATGTATTATACTGTATTTATCCAATATCTATTTATTTCTGTATTTTAGGCACCATTCACTTCGATCCGAAATCAGTATGTTTTACTCAAACACTGATCAATATTCTGTTTTTTACCTTCATTTTTTGTATGTATGTAATTCTGAAAGGTTAAACTAACCTAGTAAGTCCTATTACGTATAATTCAATTAAAATGATGCTTCAGTCACAAGGAAAGTCACGAAGAACAAACCGTTCAACAAAATTTCGGCATTTTGGAGTTCATTAAATTAAATGTGAAACAACGTTGAGAAGGGGATTTAAATATTTCTGCTTCCATTTCAAAATTGGCAAGAATTTCTTGGATATAAGTTTATCCTTCATGACTTCCCTTCCGACATCTAAGCTTTGGATTAAATGACCCGAATTCCTTTATTCTAAAAGCTATTATCGCTTAATTGTAATTCTTGCATTGCACGATTTTGCTCCTATTTTAAATATTTACTTAATTTTTGGTTTGATTTTGCTCCTATTTTAAAATAACTTCAAATTTTTGGTTTGAGTTTGCTCCTATTTTAAATATTTACTTCAAATTTTTGGTTTGATTTGCTCCTATTTTAAATATTTACTTCAAATTTTTTGTTTAATTCGAAATTTCTACTCTTTGTCGAATTATTACATCAATACCTCCGTACTCTCTGCTTGTTTATTTACACACTTCCTCATCACGACGAGGTCCTAAAATGCTTGGATGAAATATTGGTAAATTCTACAAATCTACCAGATCAATTGCATTCACTCACTGGATCTCAACGTAATAATCATACGCATAATATGTAACATTCCTATTATTCTTCGTATTATGATTTACACTACAGAAAACTCATTCTAACCAGTACACTTTTACCTTTCCTCGCCTCTAACGACGATCATTACTTCCTTCCTATCAAGATACTTCGTTTAACCATACACTGTTTCTTCTGACTTCTCACACTACCACATGTATTCATCTTCAAGTCAGTGGTTCCCGACTTTTTTGTATGGTTACCCAAAACTCATTCTAATCCAGCTCCATTACCCAATCATTGGATATTATTTTTATAACTCCTCAATTTTCACAATATATTTGCATAACTTCTCGATCGCGTGTCATTACCCATAAAATAGTTATTATTATACCAGTGGGGTAATTACCCTAGGTTGGGAACCACTGTTTAAGCATTTTAGAAGGAATTGTTTTTCATTTAGTCAAACAAATTTCATTCAGATGTCTGTCCTTTTTAGACATTCATCTGTTTTATTTGTTTACGAATTAAACCTTGTTTTTGTATGTTCTGTTTTCCATTTTGGACTTTGCTTTCACTCAAAAAATGTCTTTTTCTAAAGGCTTCAGAGTCTTAAATGATTCTACACGTTTGTGAAGCTTAAGAATCTTAAAAAAGAGAACATTACTTTTATCTATTTGCTGCTTCTACATTAATAAAAGCTTTCAATACAAAATAGATATCTGTACTCGAGAGTGAAGAAAGCCATTCACAAACATTAGCCATTCACCGACATTCTAATCAAACCCCGCCTCGAATAATTCTCAAAAGTGTTCTAATTCAATAAAATACTGAACCATAACCTAATCCAGTAATTCTCGAATCCAAATCCGGATTTGGATTCGTTTGTTCGTTTTATACATGCACCTAATTAATATAGTTTTAATTTTAATATACAGTTGCGAAAAAAGTTCGCCTACAAACATAAGATTCCTTAAAGCCTAAAAAAATTAGTAATTGATAATAACTACATTCTATTTTTAAAATTTTATTAGTTACGAAATAGAATACAATATATAAAGAAAAACAGGATGTTAACCAATTAGTAATTTTTGTATGCTTTTGAGAAATTGTTTACAGGCGATCTTTTTCCCTAAACTTTAAATATACCTTTTGGAGATATGATAAACAGATCAACAGATGCAATTAAAATGTAGCTTCTCCACGCGCTTCGTGAAGGGCTTTTGGGGACTGTTAATAGCATCGATAATGTCAGATTTCCGGATGAAGTTATGGTAAAAAATTTGCCAAAATTATGGTCGATATTTCCTTTAAATTTGCTACAGATGTGGGAGGAGGTCTTGTTTTTCTCTCTTAAATTTGATACAGATGTGGAAGGTCTTGTTTTTTTCTCTTAAATTTGCTACAGATATGGAAGGAGGTCTTGTTTTTCTCTCTTAAATTTGTTACAGATATGGAAGGTCGTCTTGTTTTTCTCTCTTAAATTTGCTACAGATGTGGGAGGAGGTCTTGTTTTTCTCTTTTAAATTTGCTACAGATGTGGGAGGAGGTCTTCTTTTTCTCTCTCAAATTTGCTACAGATATGGGAGGTAGTCTTATTTTTCTCTTTTAAATTTGCTACAGATATGGAAGGTCGTCTTGTTTTTCTCTCTTAAATTTGCTACAGATGTGGGAGGAGGTCTTGTTTTTCTCTTTTACCTATTGATTTTCTTCCAGATTCACTTAACATTATTCATTTAAGATAATACATGTATTAATTTAATTTTTTTCCAAACCTTGCATTTTTTTTATCATATACAGAGGGTTGACAAAAATTAATAGACACCTCCGGTTTTTCCACACCTTTTGATTTGATAATAAAAGTGAATAAATAATAACGTATTTATTGGATGAACATATTTATAATGGTGGTGCTTTACCTTTTCCATTATGTAAAGGTGAAACACGTTCTGGGATTCCATTGATGAAAATTTGCCATTTGTTCTCGGGGACAAGCATCGTGGCGTCTATTTACTTTTGTCAACCCTGTGTGTGTTTTATGTTTTGGCAACAACCAGTCAAAAAAAAAAACGTCTATCCCGTAACACGAATGTTATTGCTTATGTCTTATAACTTCATGAAGCTCGTAATGGAAGTTGAAACGGAAATGAATTCCGTGTATCAAAGATAACCATTTCTCCGAATGAACTTTACGAAAACAAAGCTTTTTTGTGGGATTAATTTAACCATCCATATTGGAACGTTGTACATACAATTTACGTAGTCATTGAGGAGTCATCGCTCTGTCTCTCTGTGTCTGTCTCTCTGTCTCTCTGTGTCTGTCTCTCTGTCTTACTTTTCAATGCACATCCAGAACTTAAATAATCAATGAGACTTATTTTTTTAAAGGGAAGCTATATTCGTTATAGCAGAACCTTTTTCAAGCTCTTTGGTCTCCTCTTCAGCATGGAGGCATTCATTTATAGCGAGGTTGAACCAAGGGTAGTACGGAGTGGGTATGTTTGGGTTTCGGTGCAGTCGTAAGTGTTGTGGGATGGGAATGCCCCGCGATCGTGATACGCTCCTGCCCAAATTTTTATCATACGAGTGTGGTTGTGCCCTTTCTGGCAGTGCCCCTTCGTCGCGGGTGGGTACCAGATCCTTCCCCATGAGGATAAATGCGGAAGTGAACTGGGAAAGTGGAAGGATGGAGAGTGGAAACCCATTAAAGTGTGTTTTGAGGTTGTTTAACCTCCGTATCCGAACCAAGGATCACTACATCATCAGAACGCGGAGGACGGCAACCCATCCAAGTACTGAAGATAAAATGTCGCTTAATTTCGCTAATCGCTGAGAAGCGGCGTTACAACATGGTGGCAACGTAGCCTGAAATCCCTTTGAGATTAACTTTCCGATGAAGGTATTTTCAAACTTTTGGTGTCGGAGAACCAGTGGCCTATCAAGCCGAAAGGATACCCTTGATTATGGATCTCTACTCGTGTTTACTTATATACGATAATTCATTGTAAATTCTGTTGGCAAAATGACGTTTGAAAGTCATTTACATTTTTGCAGCTACAGCCGATTCCTTTCCAAAGGGATTAAGTGTGGACGTGACATTTTCGTGTCCTATCCTTAATGATAATGACCATTTAGTGGGTGAAAAAGAAACCCAGATAAACCCACGTGTGTGTGTGTGTGTGTGTGTGTGTGTGTGTGTGTGTGTGTGAATTGTTTAAACTTTATTTAATTTAAAAACAAAGTCTTTTATTAGTTCAAAACGAAATTTACACAAGAATGGAAAATTTGAATGACGAATATTGCCAGAAATTTGAATGACGAATATTGCCAGAAATTTGAATACACTTAAACCACGAATATTTAGTTGAGCTAAATTACTATTGAGATAAAGTGCTTGTAACTAGGTTGTTTCTCAAACTTTTTCAGGGAAAGGATTCATTTGACATTTAGAGAAATTTCTTGCGCATTTTATGTCCCTATCGTCCCAAATAGTCTGATATAAAAGCCGTTATTGAAAGCGAACATTGTTCCGTATCTATCAGATTTCAGGGTAGGTTCATGAATTCGTACGTACTGTTTTGAGTTAATATTGTGTTCATCGACCCGGATTGAACTCCAGAAAAGGTGGTAACCGGGAAAACCTCAGCCTTGGAGAATTTAAATAATCAATAAAGCTTTTTATCGTGATTCTAAAATAGTTGTAAAATAAAATGTTTAGGAAGGTCACTCACAAGGCTTCAGCAAAAAATCTTCAGAAACGATGATCACATTCGTTCTTGGGATAATTCGAAACCTAGGTTGACGATTATAATGGGTTTCTATCTCTGTATCTTTACAGAGATAGAAACGGACACTAGTTTGGTAACCACTGGATTAACTAGGGGGCGGGATAGATAAGGAAAAAGTGGGTACGCAGTATAATGTTATTAGAGGCCCGCGTTTCCGAATTATCAAATCCTTTAAAACATCCGATAGTCACTTTTGACCATATTAAATAATTTATATTTTACCCATAAACCGCCCAAAACCGCTCAAAACTGCCCAAAACCGCCCAAAACTGCGCAAAACCGTTCAGCATTAAAAAATGCAGTCCAAGAAATCCCAAATTTTACGAATAGCAAAAATAATATAACGAAAAATTTAGTCTTTATTTACCAACTGGAAGGTTACACAAAACAAGGCACCCCAGCACCATTTGTTCTAGTACTTTCGCGGCACGCCGGTGGATTTTTGTTTCCTACTGTTCAACAGCCAGTTATCCCCGACCTCCCTCTCCCAACAAGTAACTTCAAACTGATCCTATACAGTTTCCACGTAATAAATGGCGATTTTTTCTCTCTTTAATCCAAAATCTTCAGATCTTCAGTAATTTTTCATTTTTCAGTTACTTATTTTGGTCACTTTCGTGAAATTCCGTGGTACCCGGTTAGGAAACGCTTCTCTGTGGAACACTGCTCTGGGAAACGCAATCCTGAGTTCTAAACCCGCTTTGAAGAGTTCAAGTTTTTAACCACATTTTGATGTAATTTCACAAATTACCATTTCACGACTTTTCGATGGAAATGACAGAAAGTAAGTCATTGATCCTCATTCTCATTTTGTAGAAAGATTGAGATTGGTTCATGAGGAGGGGGAACTGTGTAGTAAGTAAGATCTTGGAGGGTTTGGTTGATATAATGACCAATATAATAAAGATTTACACACACACACACACACACACACACACACACACACACACACACACACTATAAATATTTATTCTGGACTCTTATTAACAATAATAATGATAATAATAACGAAAAGTATTAAAAGTAAAATCCCCCCCCCCCCCAATGTAAATTTTTTATTTTAATTTTTTTCTCTGTTCAAAGTTTCTCGAAGTGAGTGCCACTCGCTCAAAATGGCACTTATGCCATCATTTTTACCTCTCGACTTCTGAATGACTTTACTCTTTCATAATATAATCTTCAGTATCTTAAGGTTTGTTAAATGTATGATAACGTTCTACTTATGACGCTTTGTGCTCTTATTATGTTTTATGGACAGTCAGATCAAAAAGTCGTGATGCGAAACTTCATGTTCATTACTAGTATATATCGGTAAGAAACGTGGAATTTCACGGCACGATTTTTTTGAATCGACTGTGCTATATACAAGAGTTAAATTAATCCAACTTAGAAATGGAGGGACAAAATCACGCGGCTTAATTTCAGTCTTTTTATGTGATAAGGAAGGTCTGTCTGTCTGTCTGTCTGTCTGTCTATTTTTTTGGTACTATTTTTCTCTTGTGTGTTTCAATTTGTTGACTTTTTGTTCTGTGGAGAGGCGACTTTTCTCGAGAGAAAGTCATTAAAGGGCTTAAAACACATTCTCGACATATATATACATATTAAATGAGGTCAAAACATTAGAATATTAATAATTTTTAATATACAGTATATATACACACACTCTGGGAGGTTCCTGTTATTAAACAAGTTTATTTTTCTTTCAACTATTCTAGCAGTAGTATACATTGGATAGAAAAGTATAATGCTCTCTCCCTACCCTCCGCTCCCTCCCTGCCAGAGGTAGGTACGGAAAAAGGTTGAAGAAAATACCTTGACTCTGGAAAAGTAGCCAAGGAAATTTTACAGGAAAGTGGAGAATATATAAGATAGCTCTATAATTACGCGTGCCTACATAGACACCGCGCAGGCGAACTCCTGCGGAGTTACGTTATGTTTTAGTCTTAAACCATGAGAGTATTCAGTACTTTGTCCGGCCTATTTTTAAACACATTTACACTTTGGCTTGAAACAACCTCTGATGGAAGTTGGTTTCAGATATTAACTATTTTATAGGAAAAGAAATTGCCGCAGACAGGTCCTAAATGTCTTTAGTTCCAGTTTAAACCCATTATTTCTTGTCGGATTGGCATTAAGTGAGAATAAGTTCCTGTAATCTACTCTGTCTATGCCATTGAGCATCTTGAAGACTTGAATAAGCTGACAGCGCAACCTCCCAGTTTCTAAGGTAAACAGATTTAGGCCCTCCAATCTCCGTTGGTAGTTTTGCATTCTCATTAAAGGGATCAATTTTGTAGCCCTTGCTTGTACCCTTTCTAACTTTTCTATATCCTTCCTGAGGGATGGAGACCAAAACTGCGCACAGTATTCCAGTTGAGGTCTGACTAGTGAATTATATAAAGGGACATTATAGCATCCTTATTCCGAAACTAGAACTGTCTTTTAATATAACCTAATATTTTTAAGGCCCTCTTTTCGACTCTTGCACAGTGCTTCGCCGGTTTCAGATCATTGCTGATGTAGACTCCTAAGTCTTTCTCTAGATCGATCTCAGTCAAGTTCCTTCGCAAGAGAGAGTAATCGGTCTTCGGGTTTTTATAACCTATGTGCATTACCTTACATTTGTCCTAGTTGAATGGCATCTGCTAAGTAGCAGACCATTCGCTCAACCTGTCAAGATCATTCTGAAGCGTTCTTACGCCCTCCTCAGTACCTACACTACTTCCTAATTTCGTATCGTCTGCAAATTTGGAAATTGTACTTAGAAGCCCGACGGACGTCTATATCATTAATACAGATGCTACAAACTAAAGGACCCAGAACGGAACCCTGTGGGACACCATTGGTGACGGGCGCCCACTCCAAAGCCACTCCATTTATTACCACTCTCTGCTTTCTATCTTGTAACCAATCCTCAATCGAGTTGGAAACGTGCCCGGTGATTCCTAGATCTCTGATTTTAGTCATCAATCTCGCGTGAGGAACTTTGTCAAAGGCTTTGAGAGAGAGAGAGAGAGAGAGTTACAAGGAGTTACAAGGAAAAGAAGTACCTCAAAAGGCCTTGCGGCCCATACCGAGGAGGTACCAATGGCAACGGGTGCCAGGGAAAATTTTGTAAAAGTTTATTTTTCTTTCAACTATCCTAGCAGTAGTAGAAAACTGGATAGAAAAGTAGAAGGCTCTTCCCACCCTCCACTCCCTCCCTGCCAGAGGCAGGTACGGAAAAAGGTTGAAGAAAATACCTTGACCCTGGAAAAGTAGCCAAGGAAATTTTACAGGAAAGTGGAGAATATATAAATAGCTCTATATTTAGCTTGCTCACAGAGACACCGTGCAAGCGAACTCCTGCAGAGTTTTCTTATGTTTTAGTCTTAAACTATGAGTGTATTCAGTACTTTGTCTAGCCTATTTTTAAACACATTTACACTTTGACTGGAAACAACCTCTGAGGGAAGTTGGTTCCAGATATTAACTATTTCATAGGAAAAGAAATTTCCGCAGACTGAGGTCCTAAATGTCTTTACACACTCAAATAGTGTGCAAGATTTCGTCTACCCTTTTCTTGAACTGATCCACAGAGGAACTGTTCACAACTTCCGAAGGTAACCTGTTCCATGTGTCACAGATCTTATATGTAAAGTAATTCCCACACACACTAGTCTTAAACCGTTTCAAATCCAACTTCCAACCATTGTTGCGAGTTGGGTTATCATTTAAACTAAACATGCTTCTAAAATCGACATCGTTGAACCCGTGTAAGAGCTTGAAAACCTCGATCAGTTGACCGCGCAGCCTCCGAGTTTCCAGCGAAAACAAGTTCAGGGCGTGTAACCGTCGATTGTAGCCCATATGCCTAACGGAAGGGATTAAATTTGTGGCCCTCGCCTGGACTCGCTCCAGCCTCTCAATATCTTTCCTGAGGGTGGGCGACCGGAACTGCACAGCATATTCCAGGTGCGGCCGAACCAGGGAATTGTACAGAGAGAGCACAATCTCCTTGTTCCGAAACTGAAATTGCCTCCTGATATAACCTAACAGCTTCTGGGCTTTCTTTTCAACCTCTACGCACTGTTTGGTAAACTTAAGGTCGCTGCTAATTAGCACACCCAAGTCCTTTTCCAAATCAGTCGCCTCGATATTACTCCCCAACATTGAGTAGTCCGACTTGGGATTGGCGTAGCCAATGTGCATCACTGTGCATTTATCCAAGTTAAACGGCATTTGCCATTTTTCGGACCACTCTCCTATCCTACCTAGGTCCGCACGCAGTTCCTCGATCGCTTCGGGCGTCCCAACATTGGCCCCAAGCTTGGTGTCATCAGCGAATTTGGCGATCCGACTGACGATGCCATCGTCGATATCATTTATGTAAATGATAAACAACAATGGCCCCAAAACGGAACCCTGAGGAACCCCACTAGTGACCGAGGCCCAACCCGAACTAACCCCTTTAATTACAACCCTCTGCCGCCTATTCTTCAGCCAGTTTTCAATCCACCTACCTACTTCCCCACCGATACCCAGCGCGCGCACTTTCGCCATTAGCCGGCGGTGAGGTACCTTATCAAAGGCTTTCTGAAAGTCGAGATAAAGTATATCAATCGCCCTACTCTTATCATACTCACCCAACAGGACGTGGAAAAACTCGAGCAAGTTGGTGAGACACGACCTATGCCGTCTAAACCCATGTTGGGAGTCCCCAAGCAGCTTGTAGGAATCCAAATGGTCAACGATCCTATCCGCTATTATCCCCTCTAATAATTTATCTACAACTGAAGTGAGACTAATGGGACGATAGTTCCCTAGACTTTCGTGATCCTCTTTCTTAAAGATAGGTGTCACGTTGGCTTCCCTCCAGTCACCAGGCACCTGGCCTGTCTCCAACGATTTGTTGAAGACTGTAGCCAGGTGGGGAGCCACCTGGTCGCGCACTTCTCGCAACACTCTGGGGAGAAACTGGTCTGGCCCAGGAGCCTTAAACGCGCTCAGTTTGTCTATTCTATCGGCAACGACTGTCGCGGTACATCGAACACTATCCAGGCCAGCACCTTCGTGCCTCAAGCCTGGCTTGGGGATGATGCGGGTGTCCTTCCTGGTAAACACTCCCCCAAATTACTCATTAAGCACATTGGCGATGTCCGCGTCGGAGGTCCGCAGAACGCCTCTCCGGTTCTTTAACAGACCTATCATGCTTCTAATGGGCTTTCTACTATTAACACATAACTGAGAGAGAGAGAGAGAGAGAGGGGCTGGAGGCTGTCCAGAATTGTGGTTAAAGGTCCCCTTATGAATGAGTGGAAGTAAAAAAGCAATTTTTACCTACTTCTTCGGTTTCTATAAAGAGTCTTTTACGTAAAATGGTGAAAACTTTACTTTGTTACCTTTGAAGCAAAATGGCTTCTTGATACATTTTACCATTTGCTTTTATTTCCTGTCAAAATAATTTTTAGAACGAGATTTAATTTCACTTTGGCAACACGATAAAAATGTAGAGAAATTTATGAACCTGTAAATAACTTTACAAAATAATTAATATTTGTCTAAACAACGTTACAAAATAATTAACATTTGTCTAAACAACTTTACAAAATAATTAACATTTGTCTAAACAACTTTACAAAATAATTAACATTTGTCTAAACAACTTTACAAAATAATTAACATTTGTCTAAACAACTTTACAAAATAATTAACATTTGTCTAAACAACTTTACAAAATAATTAACATTTGTCTAAACAACTTTACAAAATAATTAACATTTGTCTAAACAACTTTACAAAATAATTAACATTTGTCTAAACAACTTTACAAAATAATTAACATTTGTCTAAACAACTTTACAAAATAATTAACATTTGTCTAAACAACTTTACAAAATAATTAATATTTGTCTAAACTTTACAAAATAATTAATATTTGTTTAAACAACTTTACAAAATAATTAACATTTGTCTAAACAACTTTACAAAATAATTAACATTTGTCTAAACAACTTTACAAAATAATTAATATTTGTTTAAATTCTTCTTTGAAACTAATTTACTCGAACCATGTAACCAAAAAAAAATAGAGAATATATTGGTACCATGTAACCCATTCTCGGTATTGAATGAAAATGTTAATATAATCCGTGATTGGGTTTCGTTTTTGCGGGCGTTCGCCCTTGGCCCCTCCTTCCTGCATACAAAAAAAAAGTTACGAAATGAATTATATTCTGTGAGTGTTATAGTTAAATTACATTTTCGAAGCACCGAATTTGTTAATTAACACAAAAACAGTGGAAACTATACAGGTAATTATAGGTGTATGGATGTAAATTTGCTGGGAATGTAATTCACTTATCGATACTAATAATTAATTGTGATGGTCGAACTGTGAACTTTCTTTGTCTCTTATGGCCGGCCAAACCACTGGTCAGATTTGGATGAGACTTGAGGGATAGGGGTAACTAAGGCCGGGGATGAACATAGGCTATGTGGTGTCGGCCTCCGAAGTCATCTGAGGCCGCTAGAGGCCTCTGTATTCCGGATTGGTTGAAAGATAGTGACATCATAGACGCGTCATAAAAGATAGTGACATAAAATGGGCGGAGCTCTATCACAGACACGTCATAAAATGGGAAGAGCTCTAGCATATATGAACATATGCCATGTGGCGTTAGCCTCCGAGGTCATATATATATCGAAACCTATGGTAAAATTATTGAATGCCCGGTTAGGTTAATTGAATGCCCAGTTAGGTCAACTGTACTCCCTTGACGATTGGTTAGGTTAAGTCGTGATATTTATTAAAAATTTGGACTGTCAAATGTTTTTGAAAATTTTGTCACTAGTACAGTTTTTTATGCTGATTCTAAATATGCAACTCATTTTTTGTGGAAATAAATATTTAATATTTTATTGGCGTTTGTTTGCAGGAATAGTGCCAGCTTCTGCATACAGACTCGCATAAACAGTAATTTTTGTTGTTATTAATGTTCCCCGGTCATTTGAATGCTCGGTTAGGTCAATTGAATGCCAGGTTAGGTCAACTGTACGCCCTTGACGTTAGGTTAGGTTGAGTCATAATATTTTCGTTAGTTTTAACGAAAAATATCACGACAACCTAACCAATCGTCAAGGGCGTACAGTTACCTAACCGGGCATTCAATTGACCGGAGGCAACTCGCAAGTAGATAGATCACAGCACTGCATTATCATACGCTCACACTACAACAATAATATTCAGACTAAACTAGGTGTAAGCAGGCAACAAATAAACATTAATAACAACAAAAATTACTGGTTTTTGCGAGTTCGTATGGAGAAGCTGGCACTATTCCTGCAAACAAACGCCAATAAAATGTGAAATATTTATTTCCGCAGAAAATGCGTTGCATATTTAGAATCAGCATAAAAAACTGTACTAGTGACAAAATTTTCAAAAAGATTTGACACAGTCCAAATTTTTAATAAGATCCGAAAATATCACGACTTAACCTAACTAATCGTCAAGGGCGTACAATTAACCTAACAGGGCATTCAATTAATTTAATCGGGCATTCAGTTGACCTAACCGAGCATTCAATTAACTTAACCGGGCATATATATATATATATATATATATATATATATATATATATATATATAGCGTTCAACTTCCACCCGGGCAACGCCGGGTCGCTCCGCTTGTTACAAATAAAACCGGTATGTTAAATTTTTTAATTGTTCAGAACATGTTTCACTGAGCATGTTTCTGCACTGAGAGTAGCAATATAACGAAATGCCAAAAACGTGTCGTCGACAGGACACTTGACGCATTATCCTAATACCGATAAAGACTGAAGTGACATAACCAAAACTTGTCATAAACGCGTGACACATTTGAAACGGACGCGGTTTTGCCTACTTTTTTTTGTCATTTCAGTTCACTCAACTCGGCAGACTCGGGAAAGCCATTGTGAAGATTGAAAAAATGCGTTACATGCTAATTACTTTGGTGTGTGGCCGTGCAAGATGGTCGCACGTCACTAACATGTCATCATGTCATAACACTGTTATATCACTCGAGTGCTGCAAGTCCTTGGAAAGAAAATTTTTATAGTATAATGCTTTTGCTATTTCTACTCTTTTTGATGGGTTAAAAATTCCCCTGTACTTTCAGATAATTTGAGCTATGTCATGGCTATGTCGTAGCACCGCTTGCCATTGATCGGGAAGTTAAGCGACAATGAATCTGGGTAGTAGTTGGATGGGAAACCGTCTCCCGCGTCCAGATGATGTAAAGATCCGTGGTTCGGATCCCACGTGAACTCGTGGATCTCCTCCGTCATATGACCTTAGAAGATGTTGCGAAATAGGTTAAAAATCCTATAAACGAACCCCATCACTAAAATTTTTTTTTTGAAATGACTCATTTCGGTATAAAGAATCTCGATACTACAAACTTTCATATTAATTTACCTTTTGAAATTAAATATGAAAACAAAAGAGGACTTTGAAAGTACAACAAAAGTTTCCATTATTAGTGACCACAAACTTTAAAAAAAAAAAAAGATACTCAATATCTTTGCTGACTTTAAACTTTAGAAATTCTATGAAAAAAGCAAAAGAATTTTGAAAATTCCTCATTTCATTTAAAATGTGAGTAATGCTCATATTTGCCAGGCACATAGGACCAAAACCGCATAAAAAATGGCTTCCATCCTTTTCTTATTAAAAATGTAATACTTCTTAGAGTTATTAATATTATTTATTCCTTCGCAGACGTTGACAGTAACCCCTTAAATGTTACAGAGATTGACTACAATTTCCTGCTTTAACCCCTTCCGCACGACTTTGCCTCAGCAACGTATGGTGCAATATACGACTTTCATGACGAACGCACGCTCGTCATCGTAAGGAAGGGGTTAATTTTATGGTTACATATTTTTATTCTTCCGAATTTTGCTTTTCTATACGACAAATGCCCTAAAAACGGGGGTTCTCAACCTTTTTGCGGCTTAAGGCCCACCTAGGTATGTCTCAAAATGGATGGTCAGGGTCCATCACAAATTATAATGTGACATATGTTTAGTTTAGCTCAATTTAAACGCACTTTCAATGTATCTGTTGGTTAGGTTAGGTTAAGTCGTAATATTTTCGTTAGTTTTAACGTTTTATTTGATTATAAACACCAAAAATGACAAAAAAGAAAAACGTATTGAAGTAGATTCAAAATTTTTTTTTTATCACAATTCAAAAAGTCTGTTCGTGGAAACGAGTCGCGTAGCTAGAAATTCTTTCCAAGTGACCTACCCAAGGCCCACTCGATGGCGCCTCGCGGCCTACCGGTTGAAAAACCCTGCTTTAGAAAACTAAGAAGTTAGTTAGTTACCGCAAGCTTACATAAATATCACAATTTTTATTTAAGGATTATACGTAGCTGTTGCCGCTCTCTCTCTCTCTCTCTCTCTCTCTCTCTCTCTCTCTCTCTCTCTCTCTCTCTCATATACGAAGACAAACACAAATGGAAAAGGTAGACAGACGTTCTACTTCAACAAATACAATATAGATTAAATGCTTATTTCCATCCTTTTTTCATGCTCACTGCAGGGCCGCAATGGGCGTAAGCGTTTGAATGACCAACAACGATTATCCAATATCATCCATGCGATCAACGGCTCTTCTCATTCATTGTAATTTTGTTTTTTTGGGTCATAAAATTATATTGAAAAATGATCTGAATTCATTGGTTAAATAACACACAATCTCATTAACGGTGGTCTACTTATAATTGAATTGAATTGAATTACCTTTATTAATAATAAAATAGATTGGTTTTACAATTTACAATGACATGAATGATTGTGAAGCTCGACTATGTATTTTATTTAATTTGGCGGCCCTTAAGCTTCAGGCTTTACTGGGCTCTTATTAAAAATAAACAGCTTGTTTTGTTAATTAATAAAAATAAATAAATAAATAAGTATTATTAATATTTAAGTAAATATTAATCTTAAATTATCAATATTGATATGATAAATGCAAGGTCACCATCGAAGGTATTATACCAATACCATACAAAGAAACGGAGCAAGTGTAGTTTACGTCCCCTTGTGGTGTCTAGTGTAATTTACGTCCCCCTGTGGTGTCTAGTGTAGTTTACGTTCCCCTACATTATCCTAGTGTAGTTTGCGTTCCCCATCTTTGTCCGTGTATACCTAATCAAATAAAACGTTAAAACTAACGAAAATATTACGACTTAACCTAACCAATCGTCAATTTATATATATATATATATATATATATATATATATATATATATATATATATATATATGATCACCTGAAGATCAGGGCCCCCAGCCTTTTTTAGTTAGCCTTATAAGGACAACTAACGAAAATATCACGAGCTAACCTAACCAATCGTTAGGTCAACTGTACGCCCTTGACGATTGGTTGGGTTAGGTCGTGATATTTTCGTTAGTTAGCCTTATAAAGCTAACTAAAGAAGCTGGGGGCCCTGATCTTCAGGTGATCATATATATAAATTGACGATTGGTTAGGTTAAGTCGTAATATTTTCGTTAGTTTTAACGTTTTTGATGAATTCATTTAAAAAATGTCTCCTAAAGATCCTAGTGTAGTTTACGTTCCCCAACTTTGACCGAGTGTAGTTTGTGTCCCCTTTTGCGTGAGGGGGACATAAACTACACTTGCTCCAAAGAAACCAATATTATACATGAGAGATAAGAACTGAACAATCCCAAGAAATGTGTTTTTAATATTAGATTACACACGAGAAATGAATAAACAATATTAGTGGACATTAATGCTAGATTTTTGTTAGTATGCCATTATTAATCGGGATTTCAATTTGGTTTTAAACAAATTTACATTCACAATTTTTTTTTATATCGGTATTTAAGACATTCCATAGTTTCAATCCAATGAAAATGGGTAGTTTTTGAGATGAAGACAATCTAAATTGAGGTATAACGAGCTTTGATCTATTTCTGGTCTGGTACGAGTGGATTTCTTGATGAGTTACAAAATATCTATTTATCTATTGATTACATCATTGAGCTTTAGTAGTTTTAGCTCTTTAAATAATTCACTAGAGACTAGAGTGATCAAGGAAATCAGCATCAGATAACAACCTTATTGCTCCTTTTTGGATGACAAAGATTACATTTAATGCGTTGTTAGCGGAGTTTCCCCAAACAAGGGTGCAGTACGTTATATAAAGAAGAACAAGAGTATGATAAAGAGTCAATATTGAGGTTAATAATAAAGAGGTTAATATTAATGGTCTAAACATTATAGACCTATGAAACGTAATCAGTCTATTGTTAGTCAAAGAATGTATGGGTGTTCATTTTTTTTTATCGTTGCTAAGGACTTACTACAAAATTATTTTCATTCTACAGGGTGGGCCGTAAGTTTCCATACATAGGAAAAATTAAACGTTTGTTTTTATGTTTCAGATACCCTAAGAATATGCGTTTGACGAAAGAGCAACGAATTGAAATCATACTGATGGCTGGGTCGGGAAGCAGTCGCATGGTTGCAATGAACTTTAACAGACAACATGGAACGAACATCACACACGACACTGTGGCAAAACTTATTAACAAGTTTCAGAAAACTGGAAATGTTGCAGATCAACCGCGAAGTGGTCCGACGTACAAGACGTACAGCCACCGATGAAGACACAACAGCTACGATACTTACAGCGCTTACACGGAGTCCCAGAAAAAGTACACGACGGTTGTCTGCAGAAAGTGGTGTCAGCAGATCGAGTATCAGGCGCATTTTGAAAGCAAACAAATGGCATCCATACAATTGCATATGGCACAGCATTTGAGTGAAGACGACCCGGATAGACGGATGGAATTCTGTGAATGGGCATTAACCAAAGTGAACGAGGATGCAAACTTTTCAACTAAGATCTTGTTTACTGATGAAGCAAATTTTTACGTCAATGGAGAGGTTAATCGGCAAAACATACGTTATTGGAGTAATGCTAACCCTAACTGGCTGAGTCCGACGAAGATGCAAGGTGCCGGTAAAGTGATGGTGTGGCCGGGATATGGGGTGACAGAATTATTGGACCAATTTTTGTCAGTGGAAATCTTAATGCCAAAAGGTATCTTAACATGTTGCAAGAAGAGATTTTCCCATCCCTGCTAAACGAGGAAGGTAACTTCCCAGTTTACTTCCAGCAAGATGGAGCTCCACCTCATTATGGTCTTCACGTGCGTCGGTATTTGGATCAGCAGCAGTTTCCGGATGCTTGGATTGGTCGGCGTGGTCCTGTGGAGTGGCCTCCCAGATCCCCAGATCTCACCCCCCTTGATTTCTATCTTTGGGGGCACTTGAAGGCCATGGTGTATCAGGAAAAGATACGAGACATAAATCATCTAAAGGAACGTATCACCAACGCCATTACAGGCATAACGTCAACTGTGCTAATGCGTGTTCATCAACAGTGGGGAACACGTATTGAAATGTGTTTTCAAAACAATGGCAACCATGTAGAGCATATTATATAAATAAAAATGGTTGTCCATAAAAAAAAATGTTTATTTTTCCTATGTATGGAAACTTACGGCCCACCCCGTACTATAACGCATTAATCTGTGGTCTCTGTATTTTCTTTTCATATGACAGGAATTGAAATCTCCGTAACTAAATTTTTGTCTGTGAATGCCATGCAAGTTACGTAATTTATAGTTAAGTTATTGTGAATTTTGAGTCGACTGAAGATCGAGGAGAGCATCTGTTAGGTTTTGTGTTCGAAATGCAAATGGTCACTGTTCATAGTTCAAAATTCAATGTTCAAATGTTCAAAGTTACTTTTACTGAGTACATAAGAAGTGCATTTTTGAGAAATGATGCATATTTTCTGTAATCATTCAATGCTTTTTATCTTAACACTAACTGGCATCGTGTATGCGAATTTCTTCAGATTCTCTTTCAAATAAATGGTTTCTTTTAAAACGCAAATATTGGTTTCCATAGTAACTGCGTGGGCGTGTTTTGGTAAACGTAAATATTTGAAATTTTTTCGTCTCTGACTTTCCATCTATTCCGGGCAACGTCTTAACGGATCTTTTCGGTTTGACGGCCTGTAATATTTTTTAACATTACTTGTTTTTTATTGTCCAGTTTTAATCGAGGATTTCAAAAATAACATTCATGTTTTAGAGAAACTAATAGTGAGGCAGTTATACATTTTAGTTTAGAGAATATCATATACGCTTTAAGACTCCAAAATCCCTGAAAGTTTTAGGTCAACTGTACGCTCATGACGATTGGTTAGGTTAAGTCGTGATAGTTTTCGTTTGTTTTGACAGTAAACTAACGAAAATATCATGACTTAACCTAACCAATCGTCAAGGGTACAGTTGACCTAACCGGCATTCTGTTAACTAACTGGGCATTCAGTTAACCTAACCAGTTGGTAAGTCTAGAATTTGACGGTCCGTAGCCATGACTTTTTTTTTCGCCGGCCGTCAAACCAAAAAGATCCCAATACGTTTAAAAATATATATTTTAAATTTGTTAAATGGCAATATAACTGCCTCACTATTTGTTTCTCTAAAATATGAATGTTATTTTTGAAATCCTCAATTAAAACTGGACAATAAAAAACAAGTAATGTTAAAAAATATTACAGACCGTCAAGCCGAAAAGATCCCGAAACACACATTCCAAGAGAAGGTGGAGTTGGTGTTGTTACACTTTGCGGGCATGAATCAGGAGAAGGATAACATAGTAGTAGCGTGCGCTAGCTCTCTGAGGAACAGTTTGCTAATGTCCGTACGCGACAGAATCTACATGTGTCAAAAGGTGCATGGCATATAGTTTGAACGTGTATTGTAATAACAGAAAAAAAATAATAAATAAATCTCAAATCCCCAATAAGGTTGGGCTTTCGAAACACACACACACACACACACACACACACATACACACACACACACACGTTAATATGTTAAAGAATAATTCTTTTTAAAACAGGCAAAATTGGGAAAATATTCTTCATTGCTTGATTTGCTTCGTCGGGTTACTTAACCCTTTAACGCCGAACGTTTTTGTAGGGTTAAGTCTAAATGCGTGTATCTGAAACGGTACGTATTCGACCCAGTCGGCGTTAGAGGGTTAAATTGCTTAGAATATTGCATGTAATCTAATTATAAGTTAATAATCAGTGTTAATCTAATTATAAGTTAATTATCATTGTTAATTGGATTATTATTTAAGCAATGAGTTTTAATATGTTTTGAAATGTGGTTTCATCAAAGTTTATCTCTGTCAAATGAGTCCACGCGTTAGGTCATCGAGGTTAAGCGCCGTTAGGTCTGTTCAGTAGTTCGATGGGTGACCACTCTCTCTGTTCAGAAGATGTAGCGACCCGTGGTTCGGATTCCACGTATAGCCGGAGGTCTCCTCCGTCACTCGAACTCTGCCTTTGCGAAGGGGATTAAAAAGCTCCATAACATCATCCGACAAAAGACTTTTAACTAAAACTTTTTAGCCAGCGAGAGCTTAATATTTACTTTAAGCTCAAGAGTTACTTATATTTTAAATGCAACTTCACAAATACTAACTGACTTCGAGTGTGAAGCTCAGAAATTTGATGGCTGTGGTTTTTTTTTTGAAGAGATTAATCTGTAGACTTCGATGTAGTAACTCTCAAACTTCATACAAGAAAACGCATGATTGGTTGATACTGACCATTCGCGATTAACTTTTCAAACGTTTACAACCCTTACGACCCTACTATTAACGGAATTGATTGATACTGACCAATCACCGTTAACTTTTCAAACGTTCACAACCCTTACGATCCTGCCATTAACGTAGAAAAAAAGAAAGCAATAGTTTAATTAATTGTGTACAATAACAATTGATAGATGTCTGTAGAATCCTGGTTAAATCTTGATGTCTTGATGGGAAACTTACTTATATATATATATATACACTCGAGTACATATATATGAAGGAGGAGACCACTCCTCAGGAAGACTTAAATTTTTATTTCTTTAACACCAATACAGTTTCGGCTCCTCGCGATCCCTTGTCAATTGGTGTAGATAAACTCTGTTCTCTGTTTATGCGGTCCTTCTTCCTTCTTCATACTTCGTCGCGACAGTGCGTTATTTTACATCATATATATATATTTTTTTTTTTAGTTGCCTGTTGTCAATAAATGGTGACAACACTAGCTTTCATAGGCCTAATTTATTTTATTTTTTCAATTTATTTTATAAGCTATTACGTTTTATTAAAAAAAAAAAAACCTTTATTGCCTTATTGCCAGTTTTCATAGGCCGAAGATATTTCAATATTATTCTTTGTTTATTTGACCTATTAGATTTACCAACATAATCAGGGTTCGAATTCTTGACCGGAGTGTCTGTACTTCGCTCGTAGAGAAAGTGTTACCCATTAAACCGCGGATGCTGGCGTCAGTGAATGGTTTTATTAAAAAATAAACATTAGTGCTAAAGACTATTGTTGTTAACCGTACAATGTAAAATGAAACATATTAAATATTAATAATGTTTGGGTACGTTTAAACCTCCTTCGTGATGTCGAAAGTCGGGTGACCGAGGGAACCTACAGCTTTACGTGGGACCCAAACCAATATCCAACTAAGCAGGTATACCTTAGTTGCCGAGTTCTGAGGAAGTCCGGGGCAAGACTCTAACCCATGACCTTTACATTAACAGAGAGGTTGAAATATTGAAAATGAAATTAAATTCTGCAATTAAAAATATATTTAAATAAAAAATATATATATTTAAAAAAGAATAATATATTTTTACAATCGTGGTTCGTATGATGGACTTGAATTTGAATTAATATCAAGGTACCGCAAGTAGTAAGGTTAGTTCTTGTTATTCACAGTATATACTGAAGATGTATTTCAAATACAAATATAATAATCATTTTGTTGAAACTGAGACAAATTCTATCAGTAATAGGGGGAGGAAGCAACAGAAATGGGGTTCTGAACACACGTGTTCTGAGAATTCTAAGTATTTAGAATTTTTTCGGGGTCGATTTTATGCAAATCGACTTTATGTAGGTCGACTTTCTTCTTTTTACTTATCATATTTTATTGAAACTTAAGTACTGTTGTTCAAAAATAGATGAACAAAAATCTAATACCAATAGGCTGTGGAACACTCTGAAGTAGTTAGGATTTGTTTTCACTTTTTGTCTTAACTATGTCCTCTCACACACCTGGCGGAAATAATTCTTACATTGTTTCCAAAGACATAGGCAAGTTATTAAACAACTTTGCAAAACTCGACTCCAGTCCTGCAGCCAAGATTCCAATTACTGACACTCACTACCGACAATATATGCCACACCCTACTCCAAACTCATTTTCTTTGATCCAATCCTACCGGACAATATCTGTTTAGCAATAAAAAATCTTAAGAATAAAGACCCTGACATCGATATGATCCTAGTAAAAATACACAAATTAGTATCGGATGAAATTGCAATGTTATTGGGTAAACTAATAAATGAATCATTAATACTAGGTATATTCCTGACATTCTAAAGGAAGCCAGAGTATGCCCTGTATTTAAGTCAGGAAACCCAAGCACTCCATCCAATTATTCCCCATTTCTGTATTGTCAACTAGGGGTGCACCGATTAATCGGTATCGTAGGAAAATAATCGGCATGCCAGGTGCCGATACCGATTAATCGGTGCACCCCTATTGTCAACTTCAAGTAAAGTATTTGGAAAATTCATGTACAATAAACTTACATAATTCTTAATCAAATGCAATATGTTAACTAAAACCAATTTGGGTGTAGAGGAAGACATACAAGGGAAGATGCCATAAACATACTATTGGAAAATGTCTTTCAGAACCTAAACAGCAAATAACACTGCCTTGGTCTTCCTCGACTTGTCAAAAACATTTAATGCACTTTCGTAGGAAATGTTATTGAATAAACTTCACATAAACATTTTCGACTGGTTCAAGTCGTATCTGACATATCGTCATCAATACATCAGATTAAAAGGTAATTTATCCGACAAGGCGATGCTAACTAGTGGAGTTCCACAAGGATCTATTCTTGGGACATTACTTTTTTTAATTCACATCAACGATTTTCGTCTTTCAACCACGTTGAAAGACGATGCCATACTTACTTAACTTAGACTTACTTAATTTAGACTTTAGGATAAATAAAACGAACACAGAGCACGAGTATAAATGGATGTGTGCTGATAAACCTTTATTGAACCTTGACAAAGTCACCGTATTTGATTATTACCACAAAACATAAATACAAACTAGGAAATAAAAATTGGGAATACTACTCTTGCAAAGGTGAATAAAGTTAGTGTTTGGCATTAATTTAAACGAAAAAGTAAATTTCGAAAGTCATGTACAACATATCAAATCCAAAATATCAATTTGTCCTGTTCATATTACAGTATTTAAACCAGTGGTGCACAAACTTTTTTGATGTGAGCCAAACCAACCATCTGTTTTATATGTAGGGGCCAGATATATAGATATTATATTTTTTATAAATATGCATTTTTATAACCAGGGGTAATATTTCAGATTTTTCTTTGGGTAGCTACCCTTTTCATGTGAAAAATGTGAATTGAAAAGACCACATTTGGCCTGCGGGCCAGGGTTTGTGCATCACTGATTTAAACTGTAAAAGACTCTCCCTCAAAACGCACTCCTTACCCTGTATTGTTTCTTCGTCTAGCCACATTTATTATATTGTATTACAACATGGGGTAGCTCAAAGTAATGTATGGACACCTTTTGGAAGTAATTCATAAAAAATGTGGATCAAGTAAAGATAAGCACCCCCAACCTTTTTTAGTTAGCTTTATAAGGCTAACTAACGAAAATATCACGACTTAACCAACCAATCGTTAGGTCAACTGTACGCCCTTGACGATTGGTTAGGTTAGGTCGTGATATTTTCGTTAGTTAGCCTTATAAAGCTAACTAAAAAAGGTTGGGGGTGCTTATCTTTACTTGATCCAAAAATGTCTGCGAATTCTCTCGAATGACAACAGACAAATTTACATTTCTTCACTGTTGAAAGAGCTAAATACTAAATGACTTACACAAATTCAATATTGCTGTCAATATGTTCAAAGTTATCAATGAAAATCAACATACATCACCCATTCAGAGAGCAGTCCACACAATCAAATTCATCATGATTATAACACCAGAGATTTTATACACAAACCAAACTATACAATGGAAACTGCAGGAAATACATTCTCTTTCAAAGGAGCAGATATTTGGAATGCAATTCCCATAAATATTAGACAGGCTTCATCACTAAATATATTTCGAAAAATCACTAAAAAGGTATTTCATTAGTTCCTACTGATGTATAAATTCACTACTGCCATTATCACCACAGTAATTAAGTTCCCATTTTATAATTAACTTAAAATATGCTAATTTCATTAAGCATCATTTATTTTCTACTAAATATAGTTAATAATCTTATTTAAAATTGTTTAAAATAATGAAATTTACTTTTGTAAAAATTATTATTATTATTATTTTTATTATTATTATTATTATTATTATTATTATTAGTGGTGCACCGATTAATCGGTATCGGCACCTTGCATGCTGATTAATCGGCATGCCAGGTGCCGATACCGATTAATCGGTGCACCACTAATTATTATTATTATTTGTCAGTTTCACTTCTCTTATGTAATAAATAAAGTGAATCCCATCAATTTTGCCTAAAAAGCTTCCATGCTTTCAACTTCATATTCAGATTAGAATACTATGAATATACTATTGGCATATCAGATTTCAAAATTATATAGAAACGAGTATAAAAAATAGCGTAAAACGATCACGTTTAAACAGGGTTAACACAGCATTAAATAGTAACAAAAATTTGAATTTCTACGATAACTTTTAGAGCTGAAATTTTACACTATCTGAATATAATAATTAACATAGATTAAAATTGGAAAAAGAGGATTACAACTTCGGAGAATATTTCAAAAGCATCCCAAAAACATTCTGAATTTTTTTACGAGTCATCTCGAGACATTTCTGTACTTTCGTACCTCAACATTTAACCTGTTTTCGTTTAGATATTGAAAGAAGCTTGAACTAAGCTTGAACTAGGCTTGAATTGATATTATCAAGCCCTTTTCATGTAAGGGCTACGGCATGGCTATGCCACATCACCTTCCCCAAGACCAGACGAGTTAATCGACATTGGTTCGATGACCGCGCTCTGAATTCAGATGATAGAATGACCTATGATTCAGATTCCACATTAAGTTGTAGGTTACTAGATTTACTCCGTTAATATGACCTTGTCCGTTTGTACAGGGAGGAAATCGCTATTAGCAACAAAAAACAAAACAAAAAAAAATCCTGTAACCTTTTGAATTGTTTCTACGTATTCCAAATCGGACCAAAGCATTTCAGAAGAAGATAAAAGGCGACCCAATTAATCAATGAAAACCACGATCAAATAGAATCAGGAATCTTGAATCTGGAATCAAAGATTTTCTTTTTTAGTTAAAATTAATTAATTTTTATTAAAATGTTATTTGATTCTTAATAATTTTACAGAGAATTATTAATTAATATTAAAAAAAAAATTTTTACTGGCTGGAAATGCTTTTGTACAAAGATTTAAAAGCTTTTTCTGCATTTTAAGACAAAAACACTTTTCTCTTATAATTAATTGGTTTTGAAAAATTACCATCGACGATTTTTTTTCTTCTTTTGAAATAAAAACCTTTTTCTTTGGTATTTATTTTAATATTTCAAATCTCTCTCTCTCTCTCTCTCCTTCTCTCTCTCTGTCTCTCTCTCTCTCTCTCTCTCTCTCTCTCTCTCTCTCTCTCTCTCTTTCGTATCTAATTAAATTGATGTGATTTTTATTTTTCTCCTTGTCTTTTCAGTTTGTTTTTTCCTTTGTCTCTCAATGTCCAAAATGAGTAAGAGTAAGTAAAGGGGTCTTTAAGAATAACGGGGTCTAGGCCTGAGATTGCCTCGTATATCTTACACACACACACACACACACACACACACACACACACACACACACACACACACACACGGTGTGTTTGAAGTGAAGTGACCCAGAGGGTTCAGTATGAATTATTGTGTTAGTCTCTCTTTAAGTATAAAATATCATATCATGTCAAAGGTATATATATATATATATATATATACAGTACTGGCCAAATTATTAGGAATTTTTTTAAAATTTCATTTTTTTATAAAATGTTAAATTAAACCAATTTTAAACGTTGAAAAGTTATTTATTTCTACACAAGAATACATGGTCATTATTTAGCAATAGTTTAGTACTTAGTTTGACCCACCTTAGCTGCCATAATGGCTGCGACACGCTTCGGCATGCCATGAATCAATTTTTTGCATAATTCTTTAGTCGAACGAAGCGTGTTTGTTCGTCAGTTGTCGTTTGGTTGTCGTGCGATGCGGGTGTGTTTCTCTTTCTTTTACGTGTCATTGTAACTACCGTTTAATTTAAATAGTGTATTTACCCAATTTCGGCAATTATTTGTTACAGTTTTTAAGTGAATTTGAAAATGGGGCGAAAGAATGACTTGAGTCCACGGAAAATTGGGCAAATACAGGTTTTATTAACTTCTTCTACATTTAAACAAAAGGAAATCGCTGCCAAACTCCATGTTTCACCACAGTCAGTACTTCGTATTAAGAAAAAAATGGTATTTGGAGAAAATGTAGGCCCCAAAAGGGTTGGGAGATGCGGCAGAAAAAGGGTAACGACTCCAAGAACTGATAGACAGATTGCAATTTTGTCTCTTAGAAATAGAAGAGCTACTTGCAAAAACATTTCCAGTAGTCTAGCGGCTGATGGCATCAATATTAGTCGTAGAACAGTCAACAGGAGGCTTCTAACTGCCGGCTTCAAAGCCTACCGCCCAAGGAAGAAGCCCAGGCTCACTGAGGCTATGAAGAAGGCACGTTTTGCATGGGCAAAGGAACACATTAACTGGACTAGTGAGGATTGGGAACAGGTAAGAATAATATTTAACATTAAATAGAATGTTAATACAGTAAATACAGTATGCATAGAAGTGTATTTACAGTACGTGATAAAACTGCAGTAAAAATATCTGTAAAGCAGCAAGTCATACTGTACTTCGTTTTAGCTGTACTTCATACGCTATGCACTGACTCTTTCACAGGGCTTTCTTTGATTGCAGGTGGTGGTCTCCGATGAGTCAACGATTGCCGTGCTTGACGATCGTGTTCAAAGTGTAAGAAGGAGGCCTGGAGAAGAATTTTTGCCTGAGTGTCTGATGAAAACGGTGAAATTTCCACAAAAGATCATGGTTTGGGGAGCAATTTCTGAGCATGGAACTAGTCGTTTGAGCATTGTTAAGGGGAATATGAACCAAGTCAAGTATATAGAAGTACTAAGAAGACGTCTACTGCCTCAAATAAGGGAATGGTATGGTAATAGACGTTGGATTTTTCAACAAGACTCAGCTCCATGCCACACGGCAAAGTCGGTTAAAAAATGGTGTCATGAAAATAGTGTTCGGTTGCTCCCATGGGCTGGAAATTCTCCAGACATGAACCCAATCGAAAGTTTATGGTGTATTTTAAAGGACGTAATCCATGAAACGCCGATAACAACAAAACACTAACTCATAGAGCGACTTATTCAAGTCTGGTTTCACTCTACACGTATTAAGGAATTATGCGAAAAATTGATTCATGGCATGCCGAAGCGTGTCGCAGCCCTTAAGGCAGCTAAGGGGGGTCAAACTAAGTACTAAACTATTGCTAAATAATGACCATGTATTCTTGTGTAGAAATAAATAACTTTTCAACGTTTAAAATTGGTTTAATTTAACATTTTATACCAAAAAATGAAATTTTAAAAAAATTCCTAATAATTTGGCCAGTACTGTATATATATATATATATGTTTGAAATATTGTTTATGCAGTTCCTTCATTGCAGGAAGGTTAGTCTGTCAACCCTGCCTCTACTTTCTGTTTAATTGATCAAATATGACTTTATGTTGGAAATACAGTGAATTTATTAAATCTTTGACAGTGAGGATGAAAATGGTTTCCAACCAACTCAAGTCTCCCAAGTTAATAATAGAAAAAAGTTCAATAATGTACGATTACAAGTAACAAATATTGGGTAATATTTGTTTTAACACACACCGCTGTTTTTCGATTAGAACATATTTTTCTGGTAAATTTTTAGTCGTTTTGCACGAATCTGATGTCCGTTTCCTGCGCAAACGTGTATCTTTTGAGATATTTTCATTTGAAAATATCTAATTTTTATCAAGTGATTTCACCATTTTTTTTTCGCTCCTCATTTAGTAGCCGTATTCGCGATATGTTGATTTTTCGCTCTTTATTTAGTTATCAGCTGTACTTATTCGCGATATGTTGTGCTCTTCTTGTAATTTTGATTTTGAGGAGCTGATCCGCCATATCGGCCGTGAAGACGAAAAAGCTCTGGAAGTCTTTAGTAATAGGGTTAGGTTAGATTAGGTTAAGTTTAGATTAGGTTAAGTTTAGATTAGGGAAAGATGAAAGCATATTTTTCTGGTAAATTTTTAGTCGTTTTGCACGAATCTGATATCCATTTTCTGCGCAAGTGCGTAGTTTTTGCGATATCTTCGAGTGAAGATATTTCAAAAACTACACATTTGCACAGGAAATGGATGTCAGATTCGTGCAAAACGACTAAAAATTAACCAGAAAAAATATGTTTTAGTCTAAAACCAGCGATGTTTACTAAAACGAATATTTACCCAAATATTAAATAAGAAATTCGCGGACGAGACACAAAGGAATCTAAATATACAATAAGCAGAAAATCGCGCTGTTAATAAGTAGATGTTTTGGTGTTGACTTCAAACTTCATTAAGTCAGTCAAATATTACAGCATAGTAAGTCTGAAATTATTACAGTACCTTTAGGACAGTAACGTTATTACTTCCCACTTAATGCTATTCCCATTTGAGGTCAACAAGGTGGAATATATAAAGTGAGAAATTCGCATTTGAGAAAAGCGTTTCTTGATTTCAGAAATTTTTTTACTCCCATTTGGCATTCGCGGTAAAGGCGCCAAATTACAATGGTTAATATTTCTTATCTTAACTACACTTAACCTAACCTAACTTAATCTGAACCCAAGTGGGAAAACCGTGGATCGATTTGAGAATTGCCTACTTTCAGACTCTCTCTCTCTCTCTCTCTCTCTCTCTCTCTGAATAAAGTGGGAATCACATTGAGTGGGATGATACTCTCTAACGCTACCACACTGACTTAACGTCTTGTCAAATTAAAAAATATATTTGCCACTTAAACCTTGAAAGTTGAAAACCGGAATTCCACAAATTACAATTTAGATACAGTTGTACGAAAAAGTACGTGAATCCACCCATTGCAATCGATTTGTATGGCTGTGGCTGGAGAATACGTTTTGTATCTACATAATGACAAACATTTTTGCGTGTCTGACACTATCATTCAAAAATAGTTTACGCATGTATAATCGCACACGGAACCCTTAGTGCGCTCAGTTTTGAGAAGGAGACCGCGCGGAAGTAAGTGAATTGTTTACGTGCAGTGGCGGATTATCATTGAGGCTATTGAGGCTGAAGTCTCAGGCCCCCATGCTTGAGGGTGCCCCCCCCCCAATCAACTGAGTTTCGATGATATAATTCGAGATTTCGCAAACTACTTTGATTAAATATGACAGAGTACACAAACTGACCAATTCCCTGTTTTATTTTATGTTTTATAGGCCCTAAAGTAAAGTTTGTTTAATACTGTTTTGTTTTAGCAAAATACACTGTGTTAAGGTTCTTTTAAGTTTGTTTCTGAATTATCCCCAGCACCGTACATATAATTCGGGTAAATGTACTATGTACTATGTACATATACATGTATTTTTAATAAAAATCTATAGAAAAGGGCCCCGAAAATAAAATTAGCCTCAGGCCCCAAGTACGGTTAATCCGACCTTGTTTACGTGTCGTCATAAATTTGTTGAACGAAAGTTCTTTGTAATTAGTTTTTCTTTGAATTTCAAGCATCATAATTTTGGTGCAGATAACGTAAAGAGCATTGGGTATCATGCTTAGATCGAAGGAGCTCTCGAATGACGTACGGAGGGCCATTGTCAATGCTCATACATCTGAAGAAGGGTACAAGAGGATAACAACGACATACAGAATCCATGTGTCAACTGTTCGTCAAATTATTTACAAATGGGGTGACATGAAAACGATGACAACCTTGCCCATGAGTGCTGACCACCAAAGATCTCACTCAGGATGATTAGGAGACTCGTTCGTGAGGTTAGCAGTAATCAAAGAGTGACATGTAAAGATCTTCAAGGATCTTTGGCAAGCGTCAACACAAACATTATCATTCCACAATACGAAAAACACTGAACCGATCGTGACTTCATGGGCGGGTCGCACGATGATAGCCACTGTTGTTGAGGAAACGGTCGACAGACGAAACTTTGTAGGGCTCATCTGGATGACAACACCCGTACCACTTTGGAAAATGTACTTTGGATGGATGAGATAAAGACTTCGACCATTATGACAAACGTTACCTGTGGCGCAAAGCAAACTGAATACAGTCTTCGAAGAAAAGAGTGTAGTGCTTACGGTAAGGCACGGTGGAGGAAGCCTTATGGTTTGGGGCTGCTTTGCCGCTTCAAGGAGTAGGAGACTTGCCGTCATCGACGGAAAGATGGATTCAATACAGTGTCAGCGGATCTTGGAAGAAAATGTCGCTCCATCCGTTCGTGATCAACATTTTGGCCGTGGCTGGGTAGTGGGTACTACAACACGATAATGACCCAAAGCATCTAAGAAATTCAACCAAGACCTGGTTAATGAAAAAGAAATATCGTGTCCTTGGGTGGCCCAACCAAAGTCCCGATCTCGATCCGATGAAGATGCTTTGGAAAGACCCGAAGCGAGCCTTACATGCCAGAAAACCATCAAACATTAAGCAGTTGAAAGGATTCTTTAAAGAAGAATGGGCAAAAATCCCTCGGACACGATGTCGGCGTCAGATTCGTGATTACAGGAAACGTCTCGTTGCTCTTGAAAGGATTCTTTAAAGAAGAATGGGCAAAAGTCCCGTCCCTCGGACACAATGTCGGCGTCAGATTCATGATTACGGAAAACGTCTTATTGATCTTATTGTAGCAAAGGGAGAGGTCACCGGTTAATAATTTGAAAGGACCACTTACGATTTTTGGACGTAGCGTGTTTGAAAAATGGTGGTTTGCCTGTTTTTCTACAGTACCTTTAACAAATTCCTTTGTTAAATGTAGATACATTAAACACTATTAACGTTAACTGTGTCGTTTTCGAGAAATTGTATTTCAGCCACATATATATATGTACATGGTGAAATATACATTACTGTACAGGGTTCACTTTTTCGCACAACTGTACATATTCATTTTAACATAAATAAAACGCTATCGAATATTTTAATTAAATTAATATAACGATAAATAAAGTTTTGAAGTTTTGAAGTTTTGGATAACGTCCTGGACCAGTTATAGGACAACGAAAAATGTTTTTCTCTCTATTACGTAATGCGGACAAACTGAGCTTACACCCAAAATCTCGTTGTCTCGTAAACTGTAAACAGACAGTGTTGTGCGCCCTACCTCCTGAAAATAGCGGCGCTACCTCTACTGCTACTTGGACCAAAATGTAGCGGCGCTACCGCTACTCATTTCGAAAAGTAGCGCGCTACCGCTACTTTTGAAAAAGCATTCAAAGTTGAAATAATAATTCCCAAATACATATGTGTAATTTATGCAAGTATTAGAAAATAACATCAATGTACATATCTGAAAATCACAAATTCAGTAGCTAAGATGTTGCCTTCAGTTACTGAGCAGTTGTGCCAAGAAAAAAAGGTGTATACTGTATAGAACAATAGGACATGAATAAAATAGGCAAAAGGAAGAAATTAATATCTCGTTACATCTTCTCTAGTGGTGTGATAGTAAAAATTGCGTTGATTCAATTCACAGTTCTTTTATTTGATTGCTAATAATGTAGGAATAAGTGCTACTAGTAGAACTGGACTATTTCATGCTACTTTTTGACCACACCCTAGTGAAAATAATAACAACAGTCAAATACGCATTATTTATTTATAATAAAATATGTGTGACTACATGTATGCGGCAGCATCAGGAACTCGATGTTGACCAAACTAAATATAGCCCATTGCAGCTGATACTGCTTTCGCTATTTTTCCTCAAGAGCAGCGGCGCTACCGCTACTCCCAATACTGTAAACAGAGTGGATGAAAGTAGCCCTAAAGGCGCTGCTAGTCCAGTTTTTTTTTAGAATAATGGTTGCCTGCTTCAAGAAGGTCGCGACATTTCTTCGTCGGAATCATTGGCCATACCTTCAGATAACTCCTGAATGAGGTTACCAAAAAGAAACCTACATGGAATTTGCCTCTCGGGTGGAGAGCGAATAAAAAAATTTGACCAGTTTTGTGGAGTATTTTGAGTATATGAATTTTCTTAAGGGTAATACGGGTTACAAATCACTGTGAACTGTTCTACTTTACCTCTTTCAATGGCTGAGAGAAAAAGCCGAGGGGAAGTTAAGAGGAGGGAGAGGAAACGGGGCCCTGCTACTTTTTAATGCTAGAAAGTTTGGCGTAGTACGTTCGAAACGTGTCGATGTCTCTGCCTTATTCCGCTGACGTAAACATTGAGGAACAATTTGGGTTATGGATATTAATGAAGTTCTGACAGACACCCCTTTGAGCAGGAACAATTACAGGAACAATTACCCTTTGAACAGGAACAATTACAGGAACAATTACCCTTTGAACAGGAACAATTACTCTTTGAACAGGAACATTGCAGCATTGTCATCCCATAACCGGATCAGATGGTTCTTGTCTATGAAGAGAAGTTGTTCAGTTAAATTCGGATTCATGTGTCCCAAATTAAATAACTCTTCCGATGACCATTTGATTACGTTCACTAAACACTGGTGTCTTTCTGGTGTGGACCGATTACTGCAAGAAGTTCAACGTTTCTAGCTTCATAACGTTTCTTTTATTTGGTCACCAGTTGAACGGATTTCACATTTTTACATTTTTGTTTTCAACTTTATCTCTGCTTTTTGGGAACCAATATGAAAATTGCTTTCTTGATGAACACCTTTGCTGCCCACCATGCAAAGGTGTTCAATTGGAGTGAAGTTTGGACTTTGTTTTGGTGGCCGCGCATAGCATTTATTTTTTATTTTTCAAATAATTTCACGTCACCTCCTTGGCTGTATGCTTTGGGTTTTAATCATAACCCTCTCATGGTAAATCTAAACCAACGGCACCAGATGAAGCCCACCTCTACGCTACACTGGTAGTACCAGATATTGTACATTACATTTTCTTCCGATTCCCTCCAGAGTTAAGTACGACCATCTTAACAAAGCTGGGCACTTGCGGTTTTTTTTGCGGTACTGCGGTACTACCGCACTACCAAACCGGTACCGCATAACGCAGTACCGCAAAGGATCGCTGAAAGTACAGCCTGTACTTTCAGCGATCCTTTGCGGTACTGCGTTATGCGGTACCGGTTTGGTAGTGCGTGTAGTACCGCAGTACCGCAAAAAAAACCGCAAGTGCCCAGCTTTGCATCTTAACCAATGAAATTTTCCTTTCGTTGAACTACGCAATTTTCTCGCCCAAACTTTCAGGTTTGGATTTATTGGTTTTCGCAAATTGCAGGCGCTTTCTGATTTTCTTACCAATATCTACTCTGTTCCTGGTTATTCTTTCGTTCTACAGGGTGGCCCATAAGTCCCAATCGGTTATAACAAAGTAAAAAGTTTATAATAAGTTTAGAAATATTTATTGATTATTTAAAGTGGAAAATATAACCATCTTGACAAGTATTCTTTCCTTAGGAATCCCTCCGCTAGAGGGATTTTCGCTTTAATTATAACCGATTGGGACTTATGGGCCACCTTGTATATCTTTATTTAACCTGTTTCAGATAGTTTGAAGACGTACCGAAGCAATACCATCATTGTCCGTTTCTTTAGAAATTTCATTGTTGAGATTTGTCGTTACGCAAGTGAAACAGGGTCGACCATTTCTGGAAACTGTTTCCACGTATATTTTACTCCTTTTTATTAGTGAACATGTATCAGATATAAGTAAATTATTAACACCTGGTATGAATTTGTAGTTTTCCCATCTTTATGAGCAATGTTATCTCTAACTTTTTAAAATGTTTTATTTGGTCGTGATAAATGTTTAATACGTTATATCTGCAGTCAACAACGATCAGAACTGATGCTTTTGAAGAGGGGTGAGGAACCTTTATCGTGTGGCGGGCAAATGTCAACTAAAATAGTCTGTACCGGGAAAATTGCAGCTTAAAATATAGTTTGGAACATAATTAAGATGCAAATACTTTAAATAATGACTTTAAGTAATCAAACTGTCCGCGGATTATTAAAAAATAGGCCGCGAGCGGCAGATTCGCCCTCCCCTCCTTGATTTAGAATATGTACAGTACGATATTGAGGGGAACTACGAAAGTACAAAGACACTCTGGATACTGGTCAAAATTACTCGTTATCGCAACAGTAAGAAAAAAAAAAATGCCGTGCTGATTTTAGCACGCCATCTAAATTGATCCAGGGACTGCGTCCAACAGCATAATAAATCAAACGCGTTAATTTCTCTTTCCTAAAACCCCAAATAATAACATTCATTACAGTTACTGTACTGTAATTTCTTATTCCAGATATCTTGTTAGCTATTTTACCACTCTTTCACTATAGATTTAACGATCTGGTAAATAATAATATATTAGTTTTACTTTGGAAGGTTTTCAATGAACTAAAAATGGTATTAACTTTAATGCCTGAATTCTGAAATTTTTAGTTTAGAATTTTTTTCCTGTTCAAGCCAAAATAACCTCTAATATTTAGGTCGTAAAGCTCAAAATCGAATGTCATGCTCGTGTTGTCATAAGGCAGCGGTCGGCGTTAAAGGTTTAAAATCTTTATAACTGCGCAGGATGTTATGAAATAGCTTAACTTACTGGTTTCTTGCTCTGAAACTATGCACAAGCAAATTCTAAAGGACTGCGGATGAATTTACAAACTCGAAGACACTCTTAACTGACCAAACATTATGAAATGACATAAGCGTACTTCTTTTTACCTACATCCACTAAAAAGAAAAAAAAAAGATACCGTGCTGAAAAATGCACGCACTGTGCTTATTTCTGCACGCTCCAAAGCTGCACCATGGATTGCACGCCATATTTTAATTGATTCTTCTGATTATCGTTAATAAATTCACAGTATTTTAAAATTTAATTAACGGAGGATGGCTTCGTCCGCACAGTTAGAAAATGAAGCTCGTACAGGGAGTTGACAAAAATAAATAGACACTTTTGGTTTTTCATTGGTTTTTGATTTGATAATAAAGACCGATAAATAACAACAAATCTATCGAATCAATATAGTTAAAATGGTGTTGCTTTCCCCTTTAAATTACGTAAGGGTGCCACACGTTCTGGCACTCCATTGATGAGATTTGCCATTTGTTTTTGAGGACTATCATTGTGGTGTCTATTTATTTTTGTCAACCTCTTGGATAAGAAAGGTTGATTATCTGTCCTTTTGAGTGACAAAATAATGATAATTGATGAGAGCGCATTATGTCGAAAGATTGTACACACACACACACACACACACACACACACACACACACACACACACATCATCGAGTAATTCATAGTTTAAGTGGAAGTATGAAGAGTTAAACAGCTTTTTACAGAGAGCACCATTCCGCCTAAACCCCCATTTCAAGGTACGAGCAGCTCGCAGCAGTATTGGCAAGCAAATAGGGAGTCAAAATACTGACGAGGCTTTCGTACGTGGTTCATCACCATTGAAAGCAACAATGTTCCGTGTTAGTCTAGTCAAAAGAAGATCAATATCCATATTCAATTTTTTGCAATTTTCGTTAGTTTGTATTGCAAACACCCCAAGTTATTATCAGTCCTGGTCCTGGTGCATATTTCTTCAGGAGCAATATGTACCGTAATTTTGTGTTTCCTCCCTAGGGCAGTACAAATTTGCCTGTATGAATCATAGTCACATTCGAACTACCTAAGACTTGCTCTAACACAAACTGTACCAAAAACCACAAGTATCCGCAATCGCAAACCTTCCGTATACAGGCCTATATTTAATTTAGAATAATATATATATATATATATATATATATATATATATATATATATATAATATAAATATATATATATATACACTCAACACGGAAAAAAACGTATTTATAAATTCAAACAAAATCCAATTTAAAGAAGACTACCTCGTAAGATAGAATAACCTCCCAAAAAAACAAACCCAGAATAAAATTTGGAGAACCTCTAAATACCTAACCTTTTTTACTTATTTTGTCGTTACGACTTCAATATTTCTCTTGTAACCTCTTTATAATCCAATTTAGGTGTTACGTCTTTATTTACTGCAATTATCAATGAGATTTTTCTCAGTCTCTCTTGGTTGTATTACAATTGCCATTATTAATATTATTATTATTATTATTATTATTATTATTATTATTACATAATTATCGTGTATTTTAACGGGAAATAAAGTTTATTAACACTTAATTTTTAATAATTATTCAATTTTTAGTGATTTTCCTCATATATGAGGGGTCCCGCGTCTTAAGGTACCTAAACGCCAAAATTAAAATTCGCCAGAAATCGCCTTCAAAGTATTACACCTCCATAGAGGTGAAAAAAAGTAGTTCGCTTCATAAGGTTTTCAACCATACTTCTAGTGTCGTAAGGTCATTATAACCCAAACCACGCGATAGAGGAAGGATGAAAATAGTGATATTCATCAAAAAACACGTTTTCGCCCGTGGTGGTGCTTAGGTACTTTAAGACGCGCGACCCCTCAATGTAGGGGTTAGACAGAATAATGGAAACACTCGAATTTTCGTTGCTGTATTTTCTGATATCATTAATGGCGTTATGTACTTTATTAAATTAATATGTAACTGCGTATAATATTCAAAACATCTTCTATTTTAATATGTTTATATTGGTTTTTCATGTTCTTTTAAAATAAAGATGTTACTGCCTGTGAAAGGGGCATGATAGTAGGAGTCCGTTTGGTTGGTGTTTCAGTAATAAAAGTCACATAATTGCTCCTGTATCTCGAGGAACAGTCCTCAAGGTTATGAATATCTGCAAAAATAATAAAAAAAGAACATTAAATAAGGAATATAGTGAGCGTAAATCAACACTGACAGAATGCGACAGAAGAACCTGATATGATAATTATGAGCTGTGAAGAATCAATCAAAGACTGTTGCATCAAAACTTTTTTGTTCGAAATTTAACAATAATTCGCAAAGACCAGTGTCAGTCATAACCATGTTATGGAAACTGTAGTAAAGCCTATTTTAACACCAACCAGTACCAAAGTTCTAATGAATTTGGAGTTGGGGAGCATAATAGGAACAATTCTGGGAGCTATTGAAGAATATGGACCCCCAGCCTTCTTTAGTTAGCTTTATAAGGCTAACTAACGAAAATATCATGACCTAACCTAACCAATCGTCAAGGGCGTACAGTTAATCTAACGATTGGTAGGTTAGGTCGTGATATTTTCGTTAGTTAGCCTTATAAGCCTAACTAAAGAAGGCTGGGTTCCCTATTCTTCAATAACTCCCAATTCTGTGCTTATGTTTTGTAGTTTTTTAATTTCTTTCCACGTATTCATAACCTTGAGGACTGTTCCTCGAGATACAGGAGCAATTATGTGACTTTTATTACTGAAACACCAACCAAACGGGCTCCTACTATCATGCCTCTTTCACAGGCAGTAACATCTTTTCCAAGAGCTATATTATTTATTTATTTTAAAAGAACATGAAAAACTAATATGAACATATCAAAATAGAAGATGTTCAATATTATATGCAGTTACATATTAATTTAATAAAGTACATAACGCCATTAATGATAGAAAATACAGCAACGAAAATGCGAGTGTTTCCATTATTCTATCTAACCCCTACATATATACTGTGTATATATATATATATTAGTGATGTAGCGGATGTCATTTTTTTCACATCCGCGGATGCGGATGCGGATGAGGATGTCTACATTTTCGTTATTTTTTAGGATATATTCGAGATTTGTTGTGTTTAACATATAATAAGTTATTAATAGAGAGAGCTGTAGCTATAATGTAGTATAATTGATTAATTGTACAATAATTGCTGTACTTTTCTCTGAACATATAAAATAATATCAAGCATCTAACTAATATAGAAATCAATTAGTGAATTCGTCTGCAAATAAATTCGTTATATTTTGTTGAGTTTCAGCCACAATTAGAAACCATAATTGTGTTACCAGGATGCGGGACGTGAACCCAACTCAAATGCACCCCACCGACCTCTTTCCCCAACCTCCACCCTTATAGAAAGAGATCTTTAATTAGCTTGATAACTATTTATATTAAGTTTAAAGTTTTATTAGGCATATTTATAAATGAGTAATTAAAATAAAGTAAACTAAGATGTTCATCGTTTAATGTTCAAACTTAATTATAGGAAGGTTATGCTTAAGGAACATTAATTTTTCTGCCTTTTCTGCTGCCAGTCTGTTTCTCTTTTCATCATATATTAATCCAGCACTGCTAAATAATCTCTCGCTTGGTACGTTTGTTGGAGGACAGGCTAAATGTTTCCTCGCAAGTTTACTCAAGTATGGATAGATATTCTGCGTATTTTTCCACCAACTAATAGGATTGTCACATGCAGCCAGGCGTTTTTCTTGGTGATAGCTCTCGATCATTTTTACTACATCTTTTGACATCGCGTAGGTCTCGATTGCTGCTTGACTCAAGAAACTGAGAGACAGATTCCGTGATAGATTTGCTCGTTGAAGGTGTTGGTTCTGTCACTGAAACTTTTATTCTTTTGGTGGGTGGCGAAGCGACAGATTCAAGAGATTGAAGCTCTTCAACTGCTTTGCCAAGTGATGAATTAACTCGCTCTAATGTACTAGGTGAAAATAACTTAGCTTTGTAACGTGGATCTAAGTAGGTTGCAAGAGAGTAACTTCATACAAGAACAGCCTCTCGTCTTGTCGCTTGCATCACTTTTGCGCACAATGAACTAGTTCTATTAATATAGTAGAATTTGATAATTTCCGCTTATTAATGACATTTTATCTCAACGGTCCACATCCGCACGACATCCGCAGTCCAAAGTGCGGATGCGGGTGCGAGAAAATGTGCGGATGTTATGCGGATGCGGATGTGACCTACATCACTAATATATATATATATGAAAATTATTTCACGAAAGTAACACGTGAAAAATATTTATGATGAATAAAACCACGAAGGAAAGGAAACACAAAAAGGTGCTCAAGCGCTTTCGTCTAATGACATCCTCAGGAACACTGAAGTACATGAAAGGTTACAGCCTATATATAGGTTACAGAAAAAAAAAAAAAAATAACATACACACAAACATATATATATATATATATATATATATATATATATATATATATACATACATACATATCTACACACACACACATATATATATACACATATATATGCAATAAACGGAGAAGTAAAAATAAAATTAAAGATTAGAGGATTAACAAAGAGGCATACAGATTTGTAAGGAAAAATATCGATTTTTAGCACAAGATCAAATGAATTATAAAATACAAATTTATACTGGAAATCTGCCCGGGTTTTAACACTTTGCCTTTTAGAGTCAAGTTTCGATATATATAAAAATAAAATGAAGATTAAAAGTTAATAAAGTAGCGTACAAGTTTACCAAAGATTTAGCGTCCTACCCTTTTTATCTAAATTTGTTTTGAAGGAATTCAAAACAACAGGATCGAGTTGAAAAGACCTTTGCTTATGTTGAAGTTATTTGAAAGTTGGATAATGGCAGACTCAAGAATATTTCTATTGACAATGTTGCTAGAATGAAATAAAACAAGCATTATTCCAATCAATACAGTGGGATAACTCTGACAAATGGACAAAAAGAGCACTGGACAACTGTCCTGTTCTAACGGAATATTGATGCTGTTTTATACGTGTGTGCAAATCCTTTCCCGTCTGACCTATGTAAAAGGAATCACATTGTTTACACCCAATTTTATAGATAATGCCTGAATTATTGGTAGGGCTATTTTTTACTATGATATTTTTCACAATATTGTTATATGAAAATACTACATTAATATCCAAAAGTTTAAGTACATTAGCAATGCCTAAAAAGCCGGGAAAAATGGAAGTACTAAAATATTTTTTGACAAAGTACGAGTGTTATTATTGACACGATAGAAAGTTCGTTTTGCCTTGTTGAGACAAGATTCCATAAACGCAGATGGGTAACACAGATCACTTCCAATACCGTTGATTTTTTCCAATTCGGCATCGATGTATTCCGGACTGGCGATCCTAAGGGCGCGGAGAAACATTGATGAAAAAATGGCCTTCTTAGTGGGGGTGTCATGTCCCGATACAGCAAACTTAGGAAGAACCCGCAGGATGACGTCATCAAATCATTTAATAGTGGCTTGAAACGCATTCTCAAAGATCATAAGGACTTAATTCCGCTTTTCATGTCCACTTCACCTTCTCTGCCCTACCTTTACGGTCTTATTAAAACCCACAAACCTGGCAACCCTATGCGCCCTATTATTAGCTCGGTGGGCTCTATTACTTATAAACTCTCCAAATGGCTTGTCAAAGTCTTGTCCCCCATTCTCGGAACTATCTCTGATTCACATGTAAAAAATTCCATGGATCTTACTGAAAAATTGAATAATGCACGTACTGAAACTAACGATAGATTGATCAGTTTTGACGTTTGTTCATTGTTTACAAAAGTGCCGATTGATGATATGCTTGACTTTCTCTCCCAAGAATTACATAAGTATGACCTGCCACTACCTTCACACATTGTTTTGGAACTTATTAAGCTTTGCATCAAAGACTGTAAATTCACTTTCAATAACGAGTATTATCAACAAGTGTTTGGGATGGCCATGGGCAACCCCTTATCGCCCCTCCTCTCCAATATTTATATGGAGTTTTTCGAAATTACTTACATTCCGAGAATCCTGGGGGTTGGCATCCCTTGGTTGCGGTACGTCGACGATATTTTGTGTATCTGGCCCATGAATCGTGACCTGGATAACTTCCTCCTTCAGTTAAATGATCAAGTCCCCTCCATTAAGTTTACTTTAGAAGTGGAACAAGACAATTCAATCCCATTTTTGGATGTGCGGGTACATAGGGAAAGCCCAGGTTTTAAGTTTAGTATCTATCGGAAAACAACAAACAATTTGTCCTACGTACACTTTTACTCGGGACATGACACCCCCACTAAGAAGGCCATTTTTTCATCAATGTTTCTCCGCGCCCTTAGGATCGCCAGTCCGGAATACATCGATGCCGAATTGGAAAAAATCAACGGTATTGGAAGTGATCTGTGTTACCCATCTGCGTTTATGGAATCTTGTCTCAACAAGGCAAAACGAACTTTCTATCGTGTCAATAATAACACGTACTTTGTCAAAAAATATTTTAGTACTTCCATTTTTCCCGGGCTTTTAGGCATTGCTAATGTACTTAAACTTTTGGATATTAATGTAGTATTTTCATATAACAATATTGTGAAAAATATCATAGTAAAAAATAGCCCTACCAATAATTCAGGCATTATCTATAAAATTGGGTGTAAACAATGTGATTCCTTTTACATAGGTCAGACGGGAAAGGATTTGCACACACGTATAAAACAGCATCAATATTCCGTTAGAACAGGACAGTTGTCCAGTGCTCTTTTTGTCCATTTGTCAGAGTTATCCCACTGTATTGATTGGAATAATGCTTGTTTTATTTCATTCTAGCAACATTGCCAATAGAAATATTCTTGAGTCTGCCATTATCCAACTTTCAAATAACTTCAACATAAGCAAAGGTCTTTTTCAACTCGATCCTGTTGTTTTGAATTCCTTCAAAACAAATTTAGATAAAAAGGGTAGGACGCTAAATCTTTGGTAAACTTGTACGCTACTTTATTAACTTTTAATCTTCATTTTATTTTTATATATATCGAAACTTGACTCTAAAAGGCAAAGTGTTAAAACCCGGGCAGATTTCCAGTATAAATTTGTATTTTTATAATTCATTTGATCTTGTGCTAAAAATCGATATTTTTCCTTACAAATCTGTATGCCTCTTTGTTAATCCTCTAATCTTTAATTTTTAATTTTAATTTTTACTTCTCCGTTTATTGCATATATATGTATATATATATATATATGTGTGTAGATATATATATATATATATATATATATATATATATATATATATATATATATATATGTATATATGTATGTTTGTGTGTGTGTTATTTATTTATTTATTTTTCTGTAACCTATATATAGGCTGTAACCTTTTATGTACTTCAGTGTTCCTGAGGATGTTATTAGACGAAAGCGCTTGAGCACCTTTTTGTGTTTCCTTTCCTTCGTGGTTTTATTCATCATATATATATATATATATAATATATATATATATATATATCTTATTTATTTATATAGAATATATATTTTATATATGTATGGGATGATGTCTGTATGTTCTCTGTTTATACACGCCTAAACGGCTGCACCAAATTTAGCATACGCATAAAGGGAGAACCGGGGAAGGTTTTAATAACACACCCGCCCCTCCCATTCCCCTTCTAGGTCGTGTTTAAGGGGCTTTTGTTGCGGAAGGCGCAGCGAGCATTGTGTAGTATACACACACACACACACACACACACACACACACACACACACACACTCTTTATTTGCTAGTGTTGGTTGCTCGTTTACCATAGATATTAGTGTGGGAAGGAATATTATTTGAAAGGAGAGGAGACTGCAACTTTGAGATTAATGGTCTGTTCCCGCCGAAGGAGGTCTGGCGACGAGGTCTCAAAATAGAAGAGAAATTAGGGATGATCTGAAGGGAAACGTTTCTCGGACCCGCATGAAAAAGACGCTGAAACTGAAGGCAAATTTGAGAATTGTCCTTATCGTTGTGTAGCCGCGTGAAGATGTTGCGTCTACTACACCCTTCGTTGCATCAGATTCCTCGAGACTTGAGAGACGACGATTTGAGCTGAATTTAAACGAAATCTGCGCGTTTGTTTAATAAGGAAGTAGTGCAAAACTAAGTGTGCAAAAGGTAATGAGTGTTGTGATTTGCATAAATAAATACGGAACAGTTTCAGCGCGGGAAGCGTGGTACTGAAGTTTCGAGAACGGAATTAGTGACGAAGGAGGGAAGTGATTAGTGAATACGTGAGACGAAGGAAAGAATTTGAGATGTTGGAAATGTAGGAAATGGTGTAGTTTATATTTGTCACAATGTAAGCGTTAAACTTGGGGAACATCGATGTACAACAGGCGAGAAATTACTCTGTTGGGAGAGCGACAGTCTGTGCCAACGAGTGCATAGGTTGTGTGGTCTCGTTTGAAAAATGACTACAAAAATGGTGGGGTGCACCACAGCCCCACAAATATGAACACAAGAGATAAAGTTCTAAAAACCTACTCAATTATTAATAAATTAATAAAACACGAGTTATTTTTTTAAATCAATAAAATTTTAATTTTCTTTTAAATTATATTTATTTATTTATTTATTTATTATACGGGTGAGGTGTTAGGGAAGAACTACATACCCTATAAAGGAATAGAATAGAAGGATTTGGGCAGACTCAGATTAATTTCTCGTTATTTATTTAAGTATTCCTTGAATATTTGGAGGATTAGAGTATAAAAAGTGGAGGGAATTTATAGTTTGAAATAAATCATCCTGACGTGAATCGGGTTTGAGGAAGGACAACGAGGAGACGGGCTTTGTATAAAGCATCGAAAATTTCTACGTTGTTACATAAATTGCGTTATAACTGAACCCTGTTCCAATTACGGAGGAAACTTAACCCTACAGAAAAAGACTAAGGAAGAGGGCGTATGTTACCCTCCAATTAATTTGAGAGCCCAGTAAATCCAAAAGCTTAAGGGCACAATTATTTTATAAAGATAAGGGAGCAATATCGGTAAATTTGTTATACGTTGAACTTAATGGATAAAAGTTTGCTATCTTTCACACGAAGAGGCCTCAAATTGCGAAATCTTGACTGAAATTTGGAAACTCGTCCGAGTATCCGAATAAATGGTCCTTCGTGACGTTGCAGAGTCTAAATTTGTTACAAATAATGAATTTCGTGTTAATATTACCACGAATTATCGTATATTTTCGTCAGTCTGAACTTGAAGCAATTTTTAGAATCGATAATGATACAGGACGATAGTTTTTGGGGCTGAGATCATGAATTAATTATCGTTCATGCAGACGAATCAATCACAATTTTTAATTCTTTGAAATTAATCAGTACTTTTAAATTAATTAGCATTTGTTGTTTCTAATACGTAGTTAACAGTAGTTAGGATAAAATGGTCTGTTTTTCCCACATCTGCTATATGCCTACTACTAGTAGGAGGTCAGTTCCCAAAAGAATACAAATCAGCTGTCCGCTATACTTTATTCTGAAAACAATTACGCAAAGCGAAGAAGCGCTGTGATTGGCCTAGAGCCTAGGCCAATAAGGACAGGGTGTACGTTTGCACTTCTCATTTGTTTACGTTTCAAGGCTAGACAAAAGAAGTAGTATATGCGAAAGTTGCTGCGATAGCGGGTAAATCCAGCAACCTATAGTGAACCTTACTGGCTTGGGTATATTTGCTACGCGTAGCTACTCCCAACAGATGACGCTTTTGTCTATTACCCAACCTGTTTTCTCCTTCTATACGGAAGAGGGCTTTTAAGTGTTTTCAAAATGTAGTGAATACTTATTTATATTATTGTGGTAGTTGGTTGTTTAGGTAAGGAAGGTTAGTTGGTTGGTTACGGACAACAAGGTGTCCATGTATTGGAAACGGATTTCGGGCCGGTTTTTATTTTGGAAATGGTTCGTTAAGGAAGTTTTTAATTATTCTTTTGAAGTGAGAGCCGGTTAAAAGTTAACTGATTAATAAACGCTTAAGGTAACCTAAATTTTTCGAGTGACCTCCTCGGGTGAGTGTAGTATGTTGTGTTACTCTCAAATATTTATCATTATTTGTCATATATAGAAGGAAATTATTATATATTGGTCACTTGTGTTGCGCTGTGTGTGTGTGTGTGTGTGTGTGTGTGTAATCTAAAATTTTTTAGTTTTAAGGGAGTCAACCGGAGTTGGGGCTGGTGTCCTTAAGTAGAAGACACCATTGAGGGGGGCGGAGATTCTTCATTGCGCCTCATCCAAGTTTGAAGCCCCAAGACAGCAATTATTAACTTGAGAACGTGGGGTTATTAATTTAGTTTAACTGAGCTTAGATTTTGGTTAAGGTTAAGTTTGTGCCTCCTGTAGTTAACGTCTATTTTCCGGGTATTTTCCTGTTATCCCGGACCCCAAACCTTTTGTCAGGTTCGGCCAGATTTCCAAATTTCATTGCCAAATTTTTTTTAAATGTTTAGTAACTAACCTCTCCTAACGTAACCCATGGTTAGGTTAGGTTAGGTTAGGTTAGGTTTGGTTTGGTTAGTTAGTTACTTAACATTTAAGAAAAAAATTGGCAATGAAATTTGGCAGTCTGGCAAGTGGCGTCCAAATCTGGCAAAAAATCTGGGGTCCGGGATAACAGGAAATTACCATTTTTCGTTATTTTTCGTAATTGTTAGTCTTAAAGTTAATTTTTTATGTGAAACTTAGTTCAAACTCAAAACCACGCATTAGTTCGAAGCGAACTTCAGCAGCATAAATTGTGAAATAACCTATTTATAATATTACAATGTTTCAGACCAACAAAGACCCTAGGATCCACTCATGGCTGGTCTACCTAACCATGTTTGTAATTGTGTATTGCGCGTTCCTCCGTGGTGGCGGAGGGGACCTACAATTTTTAAGTGGGTTCCGAACCACAAAAACCTTAATTTTACTACCTTAAACTATACCTAATCTATCGACATATGCGTCTAATCGATTTTTAAACATGTTTATAGACGTGCTACTAATTACTTCTACCGGCAAATTATTCACCTATTTGCTTTTGGCAACTGCTGTATCGAACCTTTTACTTGTCAGCTTACACCCGTTATTTCTAGTTCTACTATATTGTGTTATTTCGAAAAAGCTATCTCTATTTACGGTATCGAACCCATTCATAATTTTAAAAACCTGGATTAGATCACCCCTTAGCCTCCTAGTTTCGAGTGTAGTCAATTTTAACTCCTTAAGACTAACCTCGTACGACTTTGACCTAAGCGATGGGATCATTTTAGTTGCTCCTTCTTTGAATTCTTTCGACTTGGTCTATATCCTTGCGCATATGCGGATTCTAAAATTGGATCGCGTACGCCAATGTTATATATATATATATATATATATATATATATATATATATATATATATTAAAAAGTAAAGAAATTTATTTAATACGTAGGGAATCCAAAAAGTTTCCGGAAAATTCAAAAAGCTTTAATACAAAAACCCTTTAATAAAAGTTCCAGAATGGTCAAATAACTTTAATAAAAGAAAACAAAAGAGGATATACGTTTAGGAATGCTCAACAACGTTCGACATAATTCCCACCTATCTCTACTATACACTTTTCTAAGCGATGTTTCCAGCGTTCCAATCCATTTTTATAAAATTCAGAGTTTTTCGACTGAAACCATCTCAAAACTGCTGTTCTGGCATCTGCTATCGAGTCGAAACGCGTTCCTTTTATGTGATCCTTCAATTTTGGGAATAAAAAAAAGTCGGAAGGGGCTAGATCCGGACTGTAGGGGGGGTGAGGTATGATTTCCCATCGAAATTCCCGTAACACGGCTCTTGAGGCATTTGCAGTGTGAGCAGGTGCATTGTCGTGATGGAAAAGCACCCCGCGATGAAGTTTACCAGGTCTTTTTTCAACAAGCTTATCTTTCAGCTTCCTCAAAACATTTTCATAATATTGGGCGGTGACTGTTTTTTGTCCTTCAAGAAAGTCCACTAAAATTAGTCCTTCACAATCCCAAAAAATTGTAGCCATTACCTTTTTAGCTGATCTTTCTGCTTTAAATTTGATTGGGCCATCTGATCCTCTTGGGAGCCATTGTTTTGACTGAACTTTGCTTTCCGGATCATACTGATAAATCCAGGTTTCATCCCCTGTTACAAGTCTATGCATAAAACAATCTTCATGAACTTCCATTCGATTCAAAAGATCAACAGAAAGACTAGCCCTTTGGTCAAACTGTTCTTGGCGCAACGCTTTAGGCACCCACCGAGCAGAAAGTTTGCTAAGTTCTAAGGTATCCACCAAAATGGAATGAGCAGAACCACGAGAGATACCCACCTCATTGGCTATTATTTCACAGGAAATTCGACGATCTTTTTCGACTAGTGACCGAACAGCAGCAACAGTTTCTTCATTAATTGATGTTGATGGCCTTCCACTCCTTTGGTTATCATTAAGAACCTCTTGACCCGTTTGAATCTTTTGATCCAGTCATAAATGACTGATTTCTTAGGTGCTTCATCTCCATAAACTTCACGTAAGGCATCAAGTATTTGTGGTGGTTTCCATTTAAGTTTTGTTAGGAATTTAATGTTAGCTCTCCACTCGAATTTTGAGATTTCCGTTGCCATGAAAAATAGGGTTCTTTTTAACTCCGTCTTAAAGCACTGTCACCAAGGTTGTGTAAGTCTTAGCATGGCCTAATATGTATGAAGGTCCAAATTCATGTCAAAACAAGAATTCATTAAATTTTGATTTGAAATGATTGAATTATTAAACTTTTCCGGAAACTTTTTGGATTCCCCTCTGTTTCACGTTTTTTATCATCGTATTGTCTGACAATTAACGAGAAGCGTGTTTATTTCAATAGCCTGAACCATTTAACGCAATAAGGATGTCACCGTTTACGTGGCAGCGTAAACCAATTTTGATGGTAGCGTAACAATTATTGTTTATTTCACTCTTCAGATAAATAGCCAAAGAATATTTAAGCTTTTTAAAGTCTTCCACTTTCTTCATGTTAATGAACGTGTGTCTGTCGCGAATTTTAAAACTACAAATTTGATTTTCACTGTTATTATGAAACGCAACAAAATTTTAATATTTAATCTTGAGTTTCATATATTAAATTTGACTTCTTAGGTTATATAATTAATAAAAGGAGCATAAGCCTTAATTGGAAATGAAATAGGCATAGGGCCGAAAGGGATTCCCTTTTAACGCCCTAAGGAAGACTGATATTGAATTTACTGGCTGAAGTTTAACTTAACAGTAGACCCCATTTCTCATGGCCCCGTGTCGAGATGTTAAATTAAAAGATGACAAGGGAGGGTAAATACGATCTTCTTGTCTGACTGTCTGTGTGCAACCCTCTTTCTGTGACAAACTTTCCTCGACTCCTCTCCGGTCTTCTTGTGCGCTCTCTTGTTTCGTCTCGATCGTGAGCTCCCAGCTGTGATCACGCCTCCAGCCATAATATTTTGGAGGCTTTCTATCCCATAATCCTGGAACTTACAAACGACTTTAATTATTTTAAGAGTTTTACAAATTTTTAACCATTTTATATTATTTAGCAACTTATGTGACCTATTTCACTATTAAATAATTTTTATTAATATCTCGGATATTATTTGTAAAATAAAGTATTGACAAATGCTTAATTGGATGAAATGGCGGTGTGCCGTCACGTGTTCCAGTAGGAACATGTTGAGATCTGTTTGGATGTTTACGCGCAGGAAGTCGCGTATCCTGTCTAGATATACCAGAAACCTACTTAGAATTTAAGTCATAGTTTTCAAACCCTAACTTATGTTTTTCATTTGTCAAAATTCTACTATATTTTATTAAAAAAACCCTTCATTTTTGCAAACCCAACACAGCTCCACATTTTTGCATTTGCCTCCAGAATTTATTTATAGCTGTATCTAAGAAGCAGTTGGTAATCTTTGTTTCCTCAGAATGGCCAACTTTACCGAGCTAAAGAACTGCATGAAATTACTCTTGTAATTCACATTTAATAACGCCATTTATTTCATGCCATATTATAAGAAGTGGATTTCCACGTTTATGAATTGTAAATATTTCCTCAAAATACGATATGGAGATTTTTCCAAGGAGTAAAATTATATTCGAGCTTAGAATGATTACTGCGTAAACAGGTTCTAAAGATGCTAAAAAAGATTAAATATTAGAAACATTTTTTAGCCTTTATTGTTGACTAACGTTTTGGAATAACGTATTTCAGACTTCAAAGAACGTAAATAGAGAATTAGATAAAACTCAGTTTATTACAGTAATACATTTTGAAACTATGTAAATGTGATAATTTTAGAAATGTGATTTCTAAATTACATTCTTACCCTGAGAAATCACGAGGAAATGCTATTTTTCTGCGCAATGCGATGATGTTCGATGATACGATATTCCGTGTTCGTTTATACACACCTAAATGGCTGTGGTAATCTGCCCCAAATTTAGTACACACATTAAGGGAGAACCAGCCAGGGAAGGTTTTAGTAACTCCCCCCCCCTCTATCCCTTTCCCAGTCCTTCCCCCTAGGTTGTTTATATATATATATATATATATATATATATATATATATATATATATATATATATATATACACGGTGAACCAAAAGTAGGTGGACAGTAGGTTGAATACGGTTTGTGTTATATTATATTATAACTATGGTGTTCATTATAACTATGGTGTTTGTGTTATATTATATTAAATATTATAACTAAATTTATTTAAATTTTATTTTGTATTATAGTATACAAAAAAATTAAATATGTATTCTCAAAATAAACGTTATCATTTACTGTCCACCTACATTTGGTTCACCCTATATATATATATATATATATATATATATATATATATATATATATATATATATATATATATATGAGGGGTCGCGCGTCTTAAGGCACCTAAGCGCCACCACAGGCGAAAACGTGTTTTTGATGGATATCACTATTTTCACCCTTCCTCTATCGCGTGGTTTGGGTTATAATGACCTTACGACACTAGAAGTATGGTTGAAAACCTTATGAAGCGAACTACTTTTTTCACCTCTATCGCCAGCCAAAAGTTCACCCAAAGCTCGGCATAATAAGAAAATAAAAAATAAAAAAAATATATATAAAATATGAAAATCTATTCCAAAAACTCATCAACATCTCATTAGCATACTTAGAACTCTAATTTAGCCAAAAATGAACGTTCTAGCTCAATTAATGACAGATATACTATTGCCAGAATATTGCTGAACTTTGGAGGCGATTTCTGGCGAATTTTAATTTTGGCGCTTAGGTATCTTAAGACGCGGGACCCCTCATTTGTATATATATACACACACAGGGTGAGTCAAAGGTCCTGCCCCAAAATTATTTATTGTATCCTTTAGTTATTTTTCAGGCAGGACTTTTCACTCTATATATATATATATATATATATATATATATATATATATACATGGTGGGCGGAAGTAGCTCCCTATTTTGGATTGGTAAAAAAATACATATATTATCCATTTATTTCAGAAGAAATAATATGAAAGGGTAGGCATACATGGTAGGTTTTCTCTAAAATTCAATGTGGGCTCCAACTCTTTCCACCAGCTTCTGGAGCCGCCAAGGAATGGCGTCCACTGACTTTAGCAGGAACTCCGGCGGGATGGAGGACATGACTTCCCGAATTCGGTCCTCCAGTTCTTCCAATGTCCTCGGTTTGGTGCGGTAGACTTCTTCCTTTACCCACCCCCAAAGAAAGAAGTCGCACGGTGTCAAGTCGGGGCTCCTGGCTGGCCATTGATATGGACCACGACGACCCATCCAACGCCCAGGGAAGTGGGCATCCAGCCACTCACGGACAACAAGAGCGAAGTGCGGAGGGGCGCCATCTTGCATAAATATCAGATCGTCGATGTTCTCCCATGTGCTGACAACCGGCCAGACCTCGTTTCGCAACATAGCAAGGTACCGCTCAGCATTCATGGTGTTGCGCAGAAGGAACGGGCCCACAACCTGATCTGAGGTCATACCACACCACACCGTTACACTGAACCGATTCTGCCGTTTTTCAGCGGTAACCGTGCGACTTCTTTCTTTGGGGGTGGGTAAAGGAAGAAGTCTACCGCACCAAACCGAGGACATTGGAAGAACTGGAGGACCGAATTCGGGAAGTCATGTCCTCCATCCCGCCGGAGTTCCTGCTAAAGTCAGTGGACGCCATTCCTGGGCGGCTCCAGAAGCTGGTGGAAAGAGTTGGAGCCCACATTGAATTTTAGAGAAAACCTACCATGTATGCCTACCTTTTCATATTATTTCTTCTGAAATAAATGGATAATATACGTATTTTTTTACCAATCCAAAGTAGGGAGCTACTTTCCGCCCACCCTGTATATATATATATATATATATATATATATATTATTTGTTGTTTAAATGTGGAAGTTAAATTCATTGAAAAATTAAAGCAGTTTTTTTATTTGATACCATTTTAACTCCAATTTTAAGTTAGTGGTTTTTTTTGCATCACATCTCTATCATCACGTGACATTCATTATCATATTCATCACCACTTGGGTTTCCTCGTGGTTATGTCGACTCATTACTTCCCGTAAGATCAGCAAAAGTGAGCAACGTTGGATCTTATTATTAGTTGGATTCATTAGTCCTCCTCTAGTTCAGATGATGTAGTGACCCGTGGTCCATTACATGACCTTTGTTGGTGTTGCTATTATTATTATTGTCATTATTATTCACGTTAAATTTACTCCACTTCACATCGTCGCTCATCATTCTAATACTCCTTCTGCATCGCCTTCTTCAGATGTATGTGATGTGCATCTTGGATTACGAGTTCCACGTGTTGGACAACGCCTTCCTCGTCCACCGTCCCGGCATAAAACGCGTCAGGAAGGACAAACGTCGTGACGTGCTGACGGCGAAGCAGAACGCGGTTCTCCACTCTTCCATTACTCCCGAACTGCACGTCATCTACGGCAAAAAACCGTCTTGCTTCCTTTAGTAGCAGGTAACGAAATTAACTAGTCTCGCGTACTCCTCAGACCTACAGAACTTAATGAGAAGTAAGTGGGTTTTATTACAGTAGAAATCTGAGAAACCACTTAATGAACGCCTTCAGAGGTCTCGTATCTAATCTAATGCTTGAGAGAGAACCTTCTGAAACAGTAGTTGGGGATACTAGTACGATTTTTTTTTAGTTGACTAAGAGAAGACGCTCTCCTAAAATCTAAGCTTTAAAAATGGGTACTGTGTTCACATACACGCAAATACGATTACTCAAATTGTACCAGTCTTGCATGATCATCCAAAGAGAAAAAATACAGAGGGTTCACAAAAGTAAATAGACACCGGGATGATTATCCTCAAGAACAACTGTTAAAGCTCATCAATGGAATGCTAGAACGTGTGTCATCTTTACGTAATACAAAGGAGAAATCAACACCATTCTAAATGCATTCGTTCAACAAATCTGTCATTAATTATTGACTTTTATTATCAAGTAAAAAACTGGAAATACTAATGGTGTCTATTTACTTTTCACCCCTGTGTACAGTTTTATATATATATATATATATTATTATTATTATTATTATTATTATTATTATTATTATTATTATTAAAAATAAATATATATATGTTAAACTGTATGAAATCCGAAACTACAATATTTAATATATCATAATTTAACTTTTTTTTACATTTCTTCAATGCAAACAGTTCGTTAACACTTTACCTCATATTGGACGCACACAGTGCGTCAAACAAAATCACTACCGTTACCTCTGTAAAAGTGACGCGACCCGTATGAGGTAAAGTGTGTAAGAAAGATTCTGTTTGTAGTTCAATTAAATTTAATGTATAAATACAAAAATTTTAATTTATTTTGAAAATAATTCTACGGGATTTGAAACCAGTATTTTACTTACTCTATCTACCAACTTAACTTGCTTGCTTTAATTATTTTACTTTACTTACCTTTATTACTTACGTATTTCACTTAATTTATCTCGCTTAATAATTTATTTCACTTAATAAGCAAACACTCGCTTGCTTATTTACGGACTTTCTCATTTATTTTACTTATTTGAACATAAATCTACGGGATATGAAACCAGTATTTTACTTACTCTACCTACCTACTTGCTTATTTAATTATTTAACTTTACTTACTTTTATTACTTACTTATTTAACTGAATTTATCTACTTGCTTATTTTACGTACTCACTCGCTGCTTATTTAAGTACTTCTCTCAGCAATTTACTTAGTTTGAAAATAAATCTACGGGATTTGAAACCAGTATTTTACTTGTTTACCTTAATTTTTTTATTTTACTTACTTACCACTAACTTATTTACTTACTTTTCTACTTATTTTACTCCTTTATTTACTTTACACCAATTCATATATTTTCTTTACTTTACCTACTTACTAATTCAGTGTTTCCCAGAATTTTACGTATTTTTTCGTACTTTAATTGTAAATAAAAATTGACGTCACACATTTTACCCTAAAAATTTTACTGTAAAAAATCACTTTTCATATTTATTCCTGTCTAAGTGTTGAAAAACACATTATAACTTTTTGTACTTTTACTGTAAACGTACAAACGTATTTAAAATCTATGAATTCCCTTGTAAATTCTTCTTCCCTTGGAACATTACTCGTGATTTCGAAAGCATTACGGGTTTCATAAATCACTTTTGGTACGAAATATATTCGCGACATTTATGAATATATATTTTACACGGTTGAAGGATGTTTTTTTTTTTGTTTTTTTTTGGCAAGATGGTCACGTGTCTTTTTTAATCTGTTCTGCATCCTACCTCGATTAGCATACTTAGGTAAAGGAAAAGTTTCCCTCCCGATCCTTGTAATGTAAAACATTTATTAACAGGATAATTCGCTGTTCCGCTTCCCACACTTGGGGGGGGTCACTATCCATCCGTTAAATGCACTTGACATGTTCTCAGTCCATTTTTACACAAACCTACCCATTCCACAAACCTACTCGTCACAATCCTCCACACAAATATCCCCTTACCTTCAACAATACACAACTTAATCCTTCCTCTTCTCAACATTCTTGGCGTCTCCTTTTCTCTTGATCTTTCCTGGAAAGATCACATATACTCTCTTTCTAAAACAGCTTTTAAGAGGTTAGGTGTGCTGTACCGCCTCCGCGGTTGTTTCTTCACCACCACTCAGTTGCTTTCTCAGTACAGGGGTCTTGTTCGCCCCTGTATGGAGTATGCTTTTCATGTGTGGGGTGGCCCAACCCACACAGCCGTACTTGACTGGGTGGAATCAAAGGCTTTTCGTCTCATCACTTCCCCGCCTCTTACTGATTGTCTTCAACTCTCTCTCTCTCTCTCTCTCTCTCTCTCTCTCTTCTCCTCTCTCTCTCTCTCTCTCTCTCTCTCTCTCGACTTTCTACACGTTTTCATTCCTTTTCTGTTCAACTCTCTAACGCAAAAGTTAATCGGTATTTTAAATCTTTCATCTACTCAACCGGTCAACTCTGGCACAATCTCCCTCAATCCATCTTTCCTCCTGTCTATGACCTCCCATCTTTCAAGCGTAGAGTGTCTATGCATCTCGAAAACTCCGGACCTTGATTTTAGTTCTCTTTTTCTATCGCGGTGGGGGCGCTTTTAAGGGCATTTGCCCTTGGCCCCTCCTTCTTGCCTAAAAAAAATTCTCCAGTGAGAGGTAACAACTTTAATTGGAATCCTCATAACTAAATACGAAAACAGTCGATTTTCATAACCAAAATAAATTGAGTAAATTTCCCAATAATTATTTTTTCATGAAACTACCAAAAAAAAAAAAAAAAAAAAATTGTAGATTTCAACTATTAACAAATGCAGTTCTTGACATCAGATAATATTCGAGAATTTAATATGTATTAATTTTTCGTTTTTGGCATACCCTGTATTTTATTGATTTAGAGAAATATGTATGAATTCTTTCGGAGTCGGAAATGTGTACACGGTAAGAGCAGTAAATTTCAAAGGTCCCGTGCCTTTTGCCGACAAATTCAGATCACATTGCTCGTTTGTAACACTGGCCATTACTTAACATGTCAAACACTCAATATAAATAATATATGCAAAAACAAAAAGAGGGTTTGTCTTATATATATACACGTACAGAGTATACACACACACATCTGTTAAAAGTTTCAATTTCTTGGCCCCGCCTGTAGCATATCTAATTCACTCTTAGAAGTGTCCACATGGAAACCCTTAAACTTCTTATTTGATTTTACCTTATTAAAAACTTTGTCCTCTTTTCTCTAAACTGTTTTTCTCCAAGGGAAATGTTTCTAGCCTTCAACTTTGGCACGCAACACGATCTTCCTTTTCCGCTTTTCTAACTTCTCTTGAAATCCAGTGAAAAGTGTTGTGAAGTTTGACACAGTTAATTGACACATTTCCCCAGTATAGTCTTGGAGTCAAGTTTCTCTGCTTTGGCATCGAAATGTGTTCCTATATTTATTGTAATTAATTATTTTCTTTTCTATTTGATGTTATCAATGTTTCAAACGGGGAAATATTACTTTTTCTCTTACTTTTACGTGTTTTTGCATCCGATTATCTCAATTTCTTTATCTCTTTTTTATCTCGTAAATAACAGTTCATTTATTCAGTTCATTTTTTCCTCTTATTACAAGTTTAAGGTTTTCATCATTTTAATTGTGTTTTCGGTTGACCATCTGTAAAGTCTTTCCCTATATTTATTTACAAAAAACAACAACTTTAATTTGGATAACATAATTAGCGCTTTGGTTTATTTTCGAGCAGTTGTTGCCAGAATACGATACTGTACTATTAATTACCTTTTTATTTAAGTAAGTTAACATTTAACAATGGCTGGAAAGATAATAGTCTTTCTCTTGTCGGTGACACGCGTGCGCACCAATGATTGTGATGATATTTTTTCTGAACTTTTACATACAGTAGTAAGGGAGGAATCACGTGGTTTTGTCCAAATGCCTGCAACCTTACTACTCGTGTATCTTGTTTTTGCTATTTCTCCATTTTTTTATTTGTCTACTAAGCTTTACATAGCGCTTTGTTATTATTTCGTAGTTACACCTACAAAATGTGAACAAAATTTGTACTTATTATTGTGCAGCTTTGTTTGGTTATTACGAGAATTTCAAAATTAGTCTGTTGATTTTGCTCATTATAAATATGCTTCTTTACAATTTTCACATTTTTTCCTTTTTGAAAAATATAACACATTTCAACTAAGCCTTCCTTTGATCTTTACCTTTTTTCAATGTCTGATCCACTCGCTGCTTACAATGTGAACATGTTTCATTGCTGTTGGATGAACAGTGGAACTGCCTCTTACATATTTCGATAATGACTCTTTGGGTGTGACTGTAACCCCTCTATGAAGATAATTTTTTTTAATTGAGTTTGTATATCTTAACATTTTTGGTGTATCTGTTAAAAATTAATTTTGGACACATTTTCTTATGATGTTCCTAAAGTTACGTCCATAACATAAATTGATCTGTTATGATGTTCCTAAAGTTACGTCCATAACATAAATTGATCTGTTATGATGTTCCTAAAGTTACGTCCATAACATAAGTTGATCTGTTATGATGTTCTAAAGTTACGTCCATAACGTAAATTGATCTGTTTCTTATGATGTTCCTAAAGTTACGTCCATAACGTAAATTGATCTGTTTCTTATGATGTTCCTAAAGTTACGTCCATAACATAAATTGATCTGTTATGATGTTCCTAAAGTTACGTCCATAACATAAGTTGATCTGTTATGATGTTCCTAAAGTTACGTCCATAACATAAAAAATTGATCTTGTTCACTAATGAGCTTTCTTTGTAAATAAACGTTTGGTGTAAATTGTTGGAAGTTATCCATTAATGGGTGGGAAAAGTATTTTATCCGTATTTGACTTGTTCGAGAGCTTGTGTGAGACGATAGGGTAAATACATTTTGATCTAAATCTAATTTACAGTGACACCACACACACACACCACATATATATATATATATATATATATATATATATATATATATAAGATCCAAATGAAATTATTTGCTCGATCTGTAAAGAACTTGGATATTATTAATCTATTAATCCAATATAGACCATTTTCTTAACTTTTAAAGAAAAAAAATTGTGAACTGTAACAGAAAACAATGTCGGGAAAGCAACTGTAAAAAAAACAGTAAAAGAAAAAACAGTAAAAAAAACCATATCATTGAAGTGTTTCCATCATGCAATTGGACCCGTTGTCAATTACAATCTGTTTAATGAAGTTTTAATCCTCAAATCTCTCCCTATTACAGTTAATAAAACTGGGTCTTCAAAAGTTAGGAAAATGGTCTATAGTGGATTTTTGGTCTTTAACTTCATCACAGCTTCAGTAAAATGTTTCAATGGGACAGTGGATCGTTTATACACACACACACACACACACACACACACACACACACACACACACACAGTATATAAAGCTATTTTATATGTTTTTACAATTATGTTTTATATTACAGTAGTTTCGGATCGGAAATTATTTACTATCTACTTTGTTGATATAGACTTTGTAGCTGCTATTAAAAGCTCATCTGCTTCAGTAGTTGAGTCTTAACTATTATAGGAAGCGCGCAACTCTTCATGCAAGTTATAGCTTAAGTTTGAATTAGTTGACAGGAATTGCAGCATCTGCGTTTGTTCCAATAAAGGTCGTTTCGCCTTTAGCCTCAAAAGTCGACTCATATGTGAAAATGACAACAAAGATGAATGATGAAAGATGAAAATGAGGGATAAGATGATGGGAAAATGCTTCTTTAAATATAAAGATTAATGTCTGAACACCACGAGTTAATGCGTATGCGAGTGTCCGTTCTATCGAGTATCGACAGACACAAAGCCGTAACTACTAACTATATATTTTTTAACTAATTAAGGTTAACTGTTAACTAAATATGAAAGGACTTAAATGATTGTTGAAATTTTGGTTCGTTACGTTGGTCTTAATTGACTTCGTCTGTTTACCTGAAAGAAGTTGAAAACATTTTGACAGCCATACATTTTCATTTTCAACATTTGGAAGGTAACTTTCGGGGTTACATGTTGCCTAATTCTGTGTTGTAAAGCAAATTTAAGGTTCCGCCGTGATTGCTGTTGTCGACAGATGTTAGTATAAACTGTACAAAAAAAAAAGTCCTTTGTACCGCGTAATGAATTGTATTTTTGTAAAAAAAAACAAAAAGTTACAATAATAAAAGGACAAATATTTAAATTCTTAATTTAACCCATTTTTTATTAATTTGAATAAAAAATTAACCATTTTTTTTTTAATTTGGGGGTAAAAACGAATGGAATTTCCTTTCAGCGTTATTGAAATGAGTACTTGGATCTCAGGATAATTTTGACATAGTGCAATAAGACAACGTAACTCCCTAACCGCTGTATTTATTAGCTTACACTGTAAGCAGAAAAGTTCCGAAAGCCATTAGGTCACAGCCTATATGTAGAGACATAAATGGTCTTTTAAGTACTTTCAGGTACCAGGTAATAAACGGTTCCTAAAAATGACTGCACAGGCTGCCTTTGTGGTATAGATTTTTGGTATATAGGGTCAAAGGTAAAAAAGAGAGGCGGTAAGTTCCGGTTAGTGTCTCTACAGTCTCCAATTTGGAACCTAATTTTTAGAAAAACCTCTCTCTCCTTTAGCCTATTTTTACACGTAAAAGGGAACCAAACGGTTTACAATTTTCATTTTATACAAAACTTCACCTTTTACAATGCATAATATCAGCCTATACTAACGTATTCACACTTATTTATGAAACCGCTTACTGTGGCTTCATTAAACAAAGCATTTAACCCATCGATATACACACGAAAGCGCAAAACTAGTAGGAAGAGAACCTACCATACTCCACAAGGGGACCTCAAACGAAATGAAAATCAAAACTCTCCCTAAGTGTGACAGTTTGGGTGGTGAATGCACAGTTTTAGTGTATTCAAAGCTTTAATACAATGTATTAGTATAATACATTCCTCCTTTACTGATTCTTTGGACAAAATATTGTGATTAATTCAATCATAGACTTTGCTTACATTTCGGAATAGCTATTTTGATTATATTGTCAAGTTAAAGATTCCATTAAAACCCGAACTAATTGGAGAAACTCAGTAGTGGGAATTCACTTAAATCAACAAAGCAGTTTAGAACTGTAGGGAAGTTACCGTTGATGTTTGTAGTTACTGAAGGATAAAATGTCACCAAATTTCTTTGTAACGGAAGGCACGATGTACTGTACAATGGCGCTCGCATAAGTATTCGTACAGAGAAATATTTCGGTTATATTCGTCCTTATCTTTTGTACCATACAAGAGATAGTTATGAAAAGTTTACTATTTTCGTTTGGAAAAATTTAACAAATTTAACATTAGTTTAACTCCAACAAATATTGTAAAATATAATAAAATTTGAGAAAAATAAAAAACTGTTAAAATGCAAATGTTTACCTACATCTACTTACAAAATTATTTAATACTTTGTGTGTTAACCTTAGGCTTGAAGAATTTTAAAAAAATCAACAGTTGGCTATTTATTGATTAGAGCCTGTTGGCAATTCTGAATTCTAGAATTTTATCTGTGAATGTTCATGGACTGTACAAGCCATTAGTAAGTAGGTGGATCGTCTTGGTAAACAGCTCTCTACAGATCTTAAAAGATCTGTTATTGCTTCACACGAGTCTGGAAAGAGTTATAAGAAGATAGGAGAAGAACTTCAAATTCCATTTACGACGGTTGCTACAGTTATAAAGAAATGGAAAGGCTTTGGAACACTCAAAACTGTACCAAGCTGCGGACGACCTTGCAAGATTTCAGAACGTACAGCTAGACGGATTGAAAGAATGGCTGCTGCGAGTCGACGACTGATTGCGGGTGTTATTTGCCATACACTAAGACTATCTGAGGTCGATGTCCATCCCTCTACTGTACTTCGTATATTGAGAAAGAATGGTCTGCATAGAAGAGTTGCACGAAGAAAACTTTTGCTACGAAAAATGCACAAAGAAGCTCGTTTAAAGTAAGCCAATGATCATCAAAATGATGGTTTTGCATTCTGGAAGAAAGTTCTCTGGACAGACGAGACCAAAATTGAATTATTCAGGAATAATTAGCAACTGTATAGTTTTCGAAAATCAAGTACTGCATTCGAGGAATAAACATCCTTCCTACAATTAAAAAATGGTGGTGATAGTTTGCTTCTTTGGGGGATGCTTTAGTGCTTCTGATCCAGGAAAACGTGTTATCTTCAATGGAATCTTGAAATTGAAGAAATATCAGGAAATGTTAGAAGAAAATGTATTGCCTTCAGTTGGGGAGTTGCGAATGGGTCACAATTGGGTACTGCAACAAGATAATGATCCAAAACATACAAATAAGAGCACCAATGAAATGGCTTCAAGAAAAAAAATTCAAGCTTCTCGAGTGGCCCAGTCAAAACCCAGATCTCAATTTAATCGAGAATTGCTTTGAAAAAAGGTGTCTGCAAGAGAAATCCTTTGAATCTGAATGAATCGCAACAATTTTCTTTAGAAGAATGGGGTAAAATTTCTACTGAGAGATGTCAAAACCTTGAAGATATTCCCAAGACGAATCTTTGAAGTCATTCAAGCAAAAGGTGGACACACACACAAAGTATTAAATAATTTTGTAAGTAAATATCCAAAAACTTTTGCATTTTAACTTCTTTTTTTTATTTTCCTCAAATTCTTTGATGTTTTAAATTTCATGTTGGAGTTGAACTAATTTTTATTTGTTAAGTTTCTACAAACGAATGGTAAAATTTTCATAATTATCCTCTGCGGAGTACAAAACAAATGGAAGAATATAACTTGAAATATTTCTCTCTACGAATACTTATGAGCACCACTGTAACTATTTTGCCGATTTAGACTTTATAACTTTTGTAGCCTTTTTGTACGAAGACTTGCTTACAATTTTCGTAAAAAGGTTGTCTGTAATGTTATTGTAAAGATTAAGAAGTACTTTCCAAACTTCGATTGTGCGCGTTGATTAACATTTAGTCTTTCCTTTGTCCAAGTAGTTCCATAGTGATTCAGTAATGTTGAGGTTCGCACTCGGCTGAACCCATTACATAGGCTCCCTGGATGGGATTTCTCGGGAGCCAAAACCTCCCGGTGTCGGGAGAATGGGATCTAACCTAGGTGCGAATTTCTTAACGGTCGGTCCCTGGACTGTTTTTCCCTCTTGTTTTGGTTCATTCATTTTTCTGTATCCACCCGAGGAGGATGCCAGTGGACATCGAAACTGTTGTGGAAATAAACTCTGTCTATTAGAGTGGGTTTTTATTTTCATATTTTGACCTTCACGTAGAAAAAAGTGAAGTTTTTTGCATTTACTCCCAATAGATATTTTCAATTTTAGGGATGCTACTTAGGTTTACAGTGTAGAAATGTTAGTACTTCTTAGGTAACTCGCGGAGTATCTAACTTAGCTAGCTATAGAAAGTTTTATATAAAGGTAGCGATGTTCCCATTTGCATGAAATGTAGTAGGAGGTGCTGGCCGGGTCTGAATTCAGAGAGAGTTCTCAGATGATGGGAAGTTTGACGAAATCCTTTAGGAGTCAAAACCTCCGACTAGTTATATTCATGTTCAGGGAAACTACTTAGTTAGAGTGGAACTTTAGTTTTAAATATTCAATATAAAAATTTCGCAAGAAAAACAATTATTCATATTATGTATTATTATTCCCCATTATGCATGAGGAATTCTTAAATTGTAGTTCTGACCAGCTGGAGGTGCCATCTGGACCAGTGCTCCTTCATGTAGGTAATTCCTATGCAAAGGACGCAATATAAATTGCTACATGATAAATCTTCGGTACGCTGGCTTTGGCACGCTACGGAGAAATAATGCAACAACGAAATGATGCCTTTTTGTAAATAATAAATAAAAAAAAATCCTTAAAAAAGTGTATGGCGTAGATTAGATTATTAGTTTAGTATTGATGCTATCCTTTATTTTCCGCTGTCTTCTAATGAGTAACCGAGTACACAAGTGTATGCGTGGTGTGAATGAACTCTGAAACTATTCTTTTCGTACTTTTCCTACTTTTTTATAAAAAATTTTTAGCAATAATTTCCCGTCAGCAGTGGCTGGCGGAGGAGGGAGAGAGCCTCGTCCTTTCTATACTTTACTAGTGCTACTATTCCTGCGTGAAAGCTTTACATGTTTATAAGTGTAACCATGGTGTAACTTTTCAATGTTCTTTTTCCATTGCTATTTCTAAGTTTTCTACTTCCTTCTTAGGCTATCCTAGAATGGATCTTAGGGGGCTTTGTTAGCCTGTGTGTGTGTGTGTGTGTGTGTGTGTGTGTGTGTGTGTGTGTGTGTGTGTGCTTTTCTTTCTTTTTCTCCTTTGTAGGATGATAACGAGACAGATAATAATTAAAGGAGAAAAACTCTTCAATTTCATTTCTATCTTTATGAGACAAAACTGATACACACCCACAACAACAAAACAAATGAAATCTTTCTCCTTGACCGCGTCACCTATTTGCCTTTTCTCATCATTAAGTAATATTAATGATGTAATTATATCATTAATATTATTAATATTATTTAGTAATAAGTGCTGTTATTATTAATCTCGAAAATGTTCTACCTTGATTTTGGCTCCCTTCTTCCGCTATGGTGGGGGGAGGGGCGTTTTGCTGGCATCCTCCCTTGGCCCCTCCCTCATGCATAAAAAAATATTAAATATTATTGCTGTTACATCATCGTAAATAGCGCTGATACTGTGATCACGGAGTAAGGAAACGTCTCAGCTGTCTGCGATCAAAATATGGCGCTCTATCTTCTTTCAAATGAGCTCCGAATGGTCTTCCATTCAAAGCTGAGAGAGAGAGAGAGAGAGAGAGAGAGAGAGAGAGAGAGAGAGAGAGATATGATACCATATTTACACTTGTAGACGTGTAAAACTTTCAAACACAAATAGTAGTAGTAGTAGTATAGTAGGAAAATATGGAACATACGACGCTCTCCCTCTTCCGCCAGCCACTACTGACAGAAAAATGTTGTGAAAGAAGATTTATAGGAAAGTAGGAAAAAACATAATGAAAGGAATATCTTCAGCGTTTTCGAATAAACTAAATAACCTTTATTAATAATAAAGTAAATACATTTGTTTTACAATTTACAATGACGTAAATAATTGTGAAGCTGGACTATTTATTTTATTTAATTTGGCCTTTAAGCTTTACGCTTTACTGGGCTCTTATTAAAAGTAAACAGCTAGTTATTATTAATTAATAATAAATAAATAAATAAGTATTATTAATAGTTAAAACATGTATTAATCTTAAACTATCACTACTGACATGACAAATACAAGGTCACCATTGAAGGCATTATACCAACACCATACAAAGAAACCAACATTATACATGAGAGATAAGAACTGAACAATCGCAAGAAATGTGTCTTTAATACTAGATTACACACGAGAAATTAATAAACAATAGTAATGGACATTAATCCTAAAGACCTGAGTTAAAGAGTTCATTCACACCATGCGTAAACTTATCTCGTGTAACTATTTATGCATTAGAGGATAGGGGAAAATAAAAAACATTATGATACACTAAACCACTTAATCTAATCGTCACCACGCATTTTTTAAGAATTTTTTATTTATTTATTACATATAAGTCATCATTTCATCGGTGCATCATTTCTTCAATGAATGCCAAGGCCATCGTGCTGAGAGACTTGCTTTTAAAAGTTAATTATTTACATTGCCATCTTTTATTCAATAAATTGATGACCAGATCATTAACATATATTCTGAAAAATACTGGTCCCAAAACTGACCCTAGCGGAACACCGCTAGTTACAATAGCTCACCCTGATTCTTCCCTGTTAATTACTACCCTCTGTTTTGTACCATATAACCCATTATCAATCTAATTAAGAACTTGACCCCTTATTCCGTGAGCTTTTAAGTTTTTCTCGTAATCGTTCATGCGAAACTTTGTCAGTCACCTTTGTCAGATGCTCTGTTACAATCATAAATACCGATGACGTCATGGAAAAAAATTCTAATAAATTTGTTAGACAAGATTTATTTCTACGAAACCCATGTTGACTTTGTTTACTAAGATTATTGTTTTCAAGATGCTCGACTATACGATCTCCAATAACTGATTCTAAAATCTTTCTAATTATAGAATATGAAAATAAAAACCCACTCTAATAGACAGAGTTTATTTCCACAACAGTTTCGACGCCCACTGGCATCCTCCTCGTTTTTCTGTATCCACCCGAGGAGGATGCCAGTGGGCGTCGAAACTGTTGTGGAAATAAACTCTGTCTATTAGAGTGGGTTTTTATTTTCATATTTTGACCTTCACGTAGAAAAAAGTGAAGTTTTTTGCACCAATTATAGAAGTTTGACTAATAGGCCTATAATTTGCCGCCTGTTGTTTATCCCCTTTTTTAAAGATTGGATTTCCATTAGCTAATTTAAAATCCAAAGGAACAAACCCAGCGATAAAGAATTGTTAAAAATTTGAACTAATGATCTAATGTTACATTTTTTAACACTTTTTAAATGCTTTCGGTAAAAAAGGTCAGGACCTGGCGATGTATTAATTGTTAACTTGTCTGTATAATGCGCAGTCTCCTTAATGTAAACTGTTATGTCAGTAATCAGTGGAACCTCATTTACATTACTGAACATGTTACTAGTCTCTACATCAGGGGTTCCCAAATGGAGTACGCGTACCCCAAGGGTACGCGGCATCCTGCTTTGGAACTAACTTTCACACAGAAAACTACTTTTGCTCTAGAGTAAAAGATGTCCTCAGCTCTAAAAACCGATGTGAAAAGTTACTTAAAATTATAACTATTTCTTTGTAGTTATTCACTGGGTTACCACTTGAATCTACCAATGGCCTAATATTGTCCATCAAGGGATTTCTGTTACTAACATAATTGTAAAACTCTTATTAGGCTTTTCTTTACATGCATTACCTACTTGAAGAATTTCAAATTCACGTTTGACATTTTTAATTAAATGTTCAACCTTTCTACGTAAATAATTCACTGGTCAACAAAGTTTTTGTCACAGAGATATTTTTACTTGAAGTATGTGTAATTTTTTACATTGATTACGAAAATGAAAACAGAATTTTTCTATCACCCGCAGTTTTAGAGTGACACACGAATTTACATTACTTAGGATTTGAGTGAGAATAGGAAGCGGGCGGGGTCTGCCCCTTCCTCTTCCTCTGCTTATAAGTTGCTACACGTCACTGTTGACTTTCATTTGTCAGTTACTCATTTGATTTCACTCAGTGAACATCGTGCATTTTATTCGTGATTTTCCTTAATCATTTTTTGTGTCAGTGCGTTCGTATTGTTTCATGACAGAATGCCACGCAAGTGTGTCAACCATTCAAACTGTTTGTTATGTGTGCAGAGAGTTAACACTTAAATTTCAAAGGCGAAATTTCACCCCTCTCGTCAAAAAAGCATACAAACTTTATTTTGGTTGCAAGGTAGGGGATCAGAACAAGACGTGGGCACCTCATATATGCTGTATTACGTGTTTAAGACTTCTGACAGGCTGGCTAAATGGGTCTCGTCAAATGCCATTTGTTTCGATGATATGGAGAGAGCCGAAAGACCATTTAACGGATTGTTATTTCTGCTTAACAAATATACTAGGCATTACTGCGAAATCTAAACATATGGTACAATACCCAAATTTACCATCAGCCATAAGGCCTGTTTTACATAATAAACATTTGCCAGTACCAAGGCCACCGGAAACGTGGAGTTTAGATGATGAAAATGAAATTGATGTATAATGGTAATGACGAAGCTCAACATGGTTTACTGACGGACGATGTTGATCCAATGTTTGAACCATCTTGTTCATCGACAGAGCCTCACTTAATATCTCAAGCAGACCTGAGCGAGCTTGTCTGTGATCTGAAATTGTCAAAAGATCAATCCGAACTTTCGGCTTCCAGGTTGAAAGGTTGGAATCTTCAAGAAAAAGGCACTAAGATATCTTTTTACCGCAAGCATCAAAGAAACTTTCTACCCTCATTAAAACCCTTGGCCAACAACATGATCCAAACGAATGGTGCCTATTTATTGATTCCTCGAAGCTGAGTTTAAAAACTGTATTACTCCATAATGGAAATAAATACCCTTCAGTTCCATTAGCACATGCCGTACATATGAAGGAATCATACGACAATATGCACCTGCTTGTGAAACATATTCAATATGATAAATACTCTTGGCATATCTGTGGAGACTTGAAAGTGATTGCGCTTCTTCTTGGTTTACAACTGGGTTATACGAAATTTTGTTGTTTCCTCTGTGAATGGGACAGCAGAGCACGGGAAAGCCATTACTCAAAGAAACAATGGCCACTTCGACAAGCGTTGATTCCAGGGCATAAAAATCTCACCAGTTCACCTCTTCTTAATCCAAAAAAGTTATTTGCCACCACTACATATTAAACTTGGTTTAATGGAAAATTTTGTTAAGGCTATGGATCAAAATGGCAAGGGGGGAGGGGTCTCTACTTGAAACAAATTTCCGAGGATCAGCGAGGTCAAAATCAAAGAAGGGATATTTGTGGTCCCGCAAATTAGAGAAATCTTGAGAGAGAGCGCGTTTGATGAGACTCTAAGTGAAGTTGAAGGGGCAGCTTGGAGAGCATTTAAAGTAGTGAACACAAATTTCCTCGGAAACTTCAAGCCCAAAAATTAAGAGTAACTTGTTGAAGAACTTCTCAAGGCCTACAAAGACGTGGGGTGCAATATGTCGTTCAAAAATTCATTTTCTTGACTCGCATCTCGACTTCTTCCCAACAAACTTAGGCGATGTTAGTGATGAGAATGGGGAACGCTTTCATCAACAAATATCCACGATGGAGAAGCGATACCAGGGCAAGTGGAGCCCTAGCATGTTGGATGACTACTGCTGGACATTGTCAAGGGATGGCCCAGAGGCGAAATACAAGTGTAAATCATCAGTAGCCACATTTTAGGTGAATTCAATATGCATTTTCTACTTTGATATTGCTATTACGCCTATAAATTAGTCAAAATTTCATTTTTGATTCACTCACTATTGGTGGGTGATAGAAAAATTTTGAGGCCATTTTGGAACTCAGCAGTAAAAAACCTATAAGATCCACCCATTTTTGTTCATGTGACAAATAAAAAGTTCGATTTTGTCAACCAGTGATAATTAAAGTGTTGTTGCGAACGATCTCCATTTCTGTTTCCGATTTAAATTACCTCTTTTTAACTCTTTTAAGCACGCGGGTGCTTGTCCAAATTTAAGAATAATTTCTTCAAATTACCTCACAAGCTAAGAACACTAATGACTGCTAACAATCCATCCCAAATTTATTAAATTTAATAATGAAGTTGTACGAATAAAATCACCGACATCTATTCTTCTAAAATCAGACACCATAAAATTATTTAATTCTTGACAAGTTTAACCATTAACCGTGGCACTTATCACCTTATATAGATTGCTATTACTTAAACTTGCTCCGACGTCTATACATTCTGAACTAAATTTCCATTAGGAGTAATGAATAAGTCTAAAAAATTGTCACTATTCTCATTTTGTAAAAAATCTATTGAACGAATACCCTTATAACGACTGTTTAAGGTCCTGAAATTGATGTTTTGGCAGTTAAAGTTCACAGCTATCATCGAGAGGGTCGACGTTTAATCCTACTCCTTGTGAAGGTGGTCAGAGAGAGAGAGAGAGAGAGTTACAAGGAGTTACAAGGAAAAGAAGTACCTCAAAAGGCCTTGCGGCTCATACCGAGGAGGTACCAATGGCAACGGGTGCAAGGGAAAATTTTGTGAAAGTTTATTTTTCTTTCAACTATCCTAGCAGTAGTAGAAAACTGGATAGAAAAGTAGAAGGCTCCCTCCGCTCCCTCCGCTCCCTCCCTGCCAGAGAGAGAGAGAGAGAGAGAGAGAGAGAGAGAGAGAGAGAGAGAGAGAGAGAGAGAGAGAGAGAGAGAGAGAGAGAGAGAGAGAGAGAGAGAGAGAGAGATTGGCCCAAGAAAGAAGTTGAGAAAAAGTAAATGAAAAATATAAAATACTGAAAACTCCTGCCATTCTCACACTTATAGACATGTTAAACTTTCCTAAAGGAAAGAATAGAACAGACAAGGCTCTCCCTGCGCCAACTACTGCTGACAGAAAATTGTTGTGAAAGAAGATTTATAGGAAAGTAGCAAAAACGTATAATAAAATTAATACCTTCAGAGTTCATTCACACCATGCATTTTTTAAGTTTTTTATTTATTTATTTATTATATACAAAAATCATCATTTCATCGGTGCATCATATATTCAATAAATGTGACAAGGCCATCATGCTGAGAGCCTTGCTTTTAAAATTTACCTATTTACATTGCCATTTCGCTCTGGAATTGCTTAGATAAAAGAGCACTGATCCAGAGGCTCCTCCAGCTGGCCAGCATCCCCCCAATTTAAGAACTCCCCCGACTTTGTACATATGTGTGCAAATTTTATATTTTTTTACTAACTTTTGCTGCACACTATTTTAAACTAAAATGCTACTTTAAGTACTTTTCCTGACGTTTAATGTGTCTATTCGGAGGTTTTGACTCCCAAGAATCCCGTCACGCTTTCCATCATCTGAGAATTCTCAGCGCTTTGAAACCAGACCAGACCGGCGTCTCCTACTACATGAGAGAGAGAGAGATTATATCTATTTTTACTTTCCAAGCAACCACAACATGTTCATTTTCTATAACATGGTCTCGAACCTTTTTTTGAAACCTTTTTTTGAAACCTTTTTTGAAACCTTTTTTGGAAACCTTTTTCAAAGACTTTTAAAAAAATTTATAACCCTAATAAAAGTATAGTATAAAAAGGTGGAGTCTAAAAAATGGTTGAAATTGTGGTTATAAATAAAAGTATAGCGAAAGTGGTGTCACTGAGAGAACCTATTTTATAGAATTAAAGAACACCCTTCGGGATGTTGAAGTCTGAAGGGTCGGAAAAAGGAACTGCTGAAGAGGACTTCCTCTCCAGCTTTACGAGCAAATGAAATTAATCAAAAAAAACTTAACCACCATGTCAAGAGCCAAAAACCCCTAAACTATATATATATATATATATATATATATATATATATATATATATATATATATATAGAAGGGCTGAAAGCCTGTTGATAAAAACGCTGTTAATTAGATTGTTAATTAAGAAACAGGCGTTATTAATAACACGAGAAAGATTACAAGGACAGAAATGACCAAACATCAATTGAGCTGAGGAGTCCTTCATTTCGACAGGCGCTGCTGTCGTCTTTTGACAGGTGTGTTTGAGTTGTGAGAGTTGTTCTCTCTCAGATGGTGGTGTGTAATTAGTCCTAATTACAGTTTAAATCTTTCCCTTATCTTAATTATCCAAGAGGTTTATTTTGGCTCATTTTGGCTGCCGTGTGATTTCTCATTCCCTGTCTTGTGATATTCTCGTAATTTGTGTGGACACGAGAAAAAATGACAAAATTTTTTATTCCAGAAACATTTGAACCATTAGTGTAATATATATATGAAGAAGGAAACCACTCTTCAGGAAGACGTAATTTTTTGTTTCTTAACACCAATACAGTTTCGGCTCCTCGCGAGCCCTTGTCAGTTTATAAGTTTACCAATTGAGAAGGGCTCGCGAGGAGCTGAAACTGTATTGGTGTTAAGAAATAAAAATTTGTCCTCTTGAAGAGTGGTCTTCTTCTTCATACTTCGTCGCGACAGTGCGTTATTTTACATCATATATATATATATATTCAAGATGAAGGTAAAGGCGTAGAATACTGAAAGCATGTTTAATTTAAGTCCAGTCGACAACGTTTCGGGTTACCTCACTCATCATCAGGCTTATCAAAAAGAATAAACTAAAATTAATAAATAACACAAACATAAGCAAATGAAAATTGGTAATACGTAAGCTAGCCAAAAATTAAAAGTTTTAAAAAGAAAAGCTACATACCCTATTAACAAAATAAAGGGGTCAGAAAATGCAATTAGAGATATATTAATTGGTTGTAAGCTAATTGGTAAAGAGGGAGAAATAGCTAGAATCAACATTAAGACTGGGGTTTAAATATTTTATGCAAAGTAATTCATAAATACAGGGAGGGAGAATAAACAGTTAAAAGACTTTAATATTTTATAATTATTTATAGTTATATCCACTTTGCAACTGATGGAGTGATTCCTAATGGCGGAGAATTCCTTCTTGGAGAGAACTTTGCCAGTTCTATGGCTCATACCCATATGTGAACAGAATTTAGCCTGCAGCGAACGGACGGTGCTTCCAACATATATGCCCTGGGTACACCCAGGGCAGTTAAATAAGTATACAACCGAATAGTTCATCGCAGGGGGGTGGGGGTTCTGTCCTTACAACCCCAGTCTTAATCTTGATCCTAGCTGTTTCCCCCTCTATATCAATTAGCTTACAACCAACCAAGTTTACCTTCTGTACTGTTTTTCTGTCCTGTCTAGTTTCTTTAGGTCATGTCTCTGATACAGGTACGTTTCTGTGTTCTTACTTGCTTTTACTAATTTTTTATCTTTTACTGATTTTTTATCTTTTATTGATTTTATTTTATATTGATTTTTTTTATTATGGTGTTAGCTTAGGTCATACCATTTATATCTAGTTTTACTGTGACTTTATATCTTTAATTAATTGCATTTTCTCACCCCTTTATTTTGTTCGTAGGGTATGTACCTTTTCTTTTTAAAACTTTTAATTTTTGGCTACCTTACGTTTTACCAATTTTCATTTGCTTATGTTTGTATTATTTATTAATTTTAGTTTATTCTTTTTGATAAGCCTGATGATGGGTGAGGTAACCCGAAACGTTGTCGATTGGACTTAAATTAAACATGTTTTCAGTATTCTACGTCTTTACCTTCATTTTGAATATTAAACTACGTCTCCTTAGGAGGAACCCTATCTCATATAGTGTGTGTGTGTGTGTGTGTGTGTGTGTGTGTGTGTGTGTGTGGCCTTATAGAGGGCAAAAAAAAAATTTGAAATTTTTTATGATCGCAACCTTTGAAGTAGTTCGAATTGGTGTAAATACACTGAAAATTTTGAAACATTTATTCCAACATTTTGAGGTAGCTCATGCAACATAAAGTTTTAACATATTGACTAATATATAACTATAATGAATAAACATGAAAAACGAAACTTATACAGACATAGAAAGAGTTTTTTTCAAGCTAGCTGGGAAGAGACGGCGGTGTTCGTTGACAACTTGTAGAAGAAACTGTAACTGTTCTTCACCCTTCGTAAGATGACTGCTGTATTCTTGAATGAGAGCAACCGCTCTCTCTGCATAGTCATTTACAACATTGATGGCTCTCGCCTTCTCTTTCGCTCGTTTGTACTCCTCCAGTTCGCTCCAGGCTGTTCACCACGAAACATCCATACTTTCAGACTGTAGATGACTTTTGACATCCAACGGGCATGGTGCATGGACCCTGGAGTCATAAAACGGGTGCCTTTTGCTGGCACTGCTCCGAGAAAGATGCTTGCCAGCTCCAGCAGCTCTCTATAATCGTCTCTCGGTTGAGCTTCAGAAAGCTGTGAGTTGATGAATATCAAAAGCTCCTCTTTCTCCTCTGAGAGAGATTGGCGTATGAAGGGATCGGTGAAACCCTTCTTGAAATTTTGTTTGTCAAGACATTGCCACTTAGCTGCAAATCGTTTGAAGAGGGGTACTTCGGGCGCACTCGATTCTCCCATACAACGTTTGAAAACCGCTGCTATTGCAAGCTCGTAAATATGGTGACGGCAGGCGAAGAAGAGAAGGTTGCGTCCGAGATTCTGCTCAATCAAGATACAAGCGCCATTTATTCTTCCTGTGTTCGAGCTAGTTGTGTCGAAACTCATACCTTGAACCTTTTCTTCTATTCCCCTCTCTCTGAGTGCATTACAGACTGCAGTAAATTGAGCTTGTCCAGTTGCAGAAGGTAGTTTCGCCACTGTTAGTAATTGAGAGATACCGCTTCCTGAGACGAGAACTGGCAGACGATCAGAATACTCTGCCAGTAATATTGGGCAGTATTTTTCCGTCCCAGTGCACTACGAGAGGACCTTCCGCCTGAAAAGTTTCTTTGAGTAGATGAAACATTGTCTCTCCGTGTTGTTGACGAGAACGCTGAATTGTCTGCCAGTTGAGTGCCAAATCTGTGACATCATGGCCCAGGCTCTTAGCTGTTTCAATCATTACCATTGTTGCCTTTCTGTCAGAGAGTTTGGTACGGTCGAGAACAGCAGATAAGGTTGAGGTATTGAGGTAATGACCATCTTTCGACCACGCTGACGAGGCTGATCGCTTGTGCTAGGTCCTGGCTCAGCAGTCCACTCAGGCTCTTCGGGTTTGACTTCAGGATCTGATTCACTGCTTGATGAAGCCTTCATTACTTTAGTACCCGCCGCGTTCTGTGAAAGAAAAAGGACCAGATTAGTTTTGTGCTTTTATGAAGTAAAATCAGCAGTAAATAATGTATAGAACCATGAAAATAATGTATATATAGAACAGAACAGAAAATAATAGAATAATATATATATAGTGAAATATAAAACCATGTAAATAATAAATTACAGCATTAGATTTTATATAAAGCTAAGCACTAACCCTTGAAGTTTCACGTGTGCGTCTTTGATCCTCTTCCATTTTTCTCTTAGCAGCTCTCTCTTCTTTCTTGTGCAGACTGACATCAAACCCAGTCATGCAGCCGCGACACCCCTTTTCTCGTTGAGCTATCAAAAGTTCACGATCCTTGAGGATAGTAATCCTCTTTAAGGCGTCCGCACGTGCAATGTCGAAGGGATCATCGAACGCACTAATAAACTTCTCTTCATTAGACTTCTGAGTAGCTGATGTTCGTCCCTCGTTCTTTTTCAGCAGCCTCCAATTTTCGAACACTTTCTCAAGCTTTTCCTCGCAATGATGTACTTCTTTGGTCGGTATTCTAGCTTTCTCCCAGAATGGCCGAATTTTCTGAATTACATATGTTGACACATCTCGTTTAGTTTCTTTTTTTTGATTGTGGCGATAGAGAAAAACACCAAGAGCTCGTCTGATTGATGGTAGCTTGGATCCAATAATTTCAGTAATTTCATTTCCAAGTAGATAAACATCAGTTTTAGAGCGCGTATTTGGTTCTATACTAGAAGCCATACTTTTTCTGAAATGAAACAAATTGGATTAAATATAATAATAAAATTAAAATTAATTAAATATAATTAATTAAATATAATTATTTAATTAAATATAAAATTTTAATTAAATAATAAAAAAAAAAAAAAAAAAGGATTTGAGCACATTGAGCTACCTCTAAAAATTCTTCAAATTCTTTCCTATTTCATGTGTCACAGTTTTACATGGAATCAAACCAATTCAGGGGGTGCAACACAGAAAATTCAAAAATAAGGGCCACCCTAATATATATATATATATCAGGACAAGGGGGGCACACGAGAAGACCAGGAACAGGTAAAAATGCTACTAGCTCTAGCTGATGAATTTGTTAACGCAAGAAATAACAGAAAACACAAGAAAAAACAACTGCCTAGATTTGGTATTCACAAACAACAGCAACCTAATTGATAATGTAAAAATATCCCCAACTATGATATCGGACCACAACATCATTGGAATAACAACTAATATAAAGGCAACAGGAAAGGAAAGAACGCACAACAGAAAGAAGCAAATTCGAAATTTTTAATTTTCACTCCAAAGCTATAAACTGGGAAGATGTTACATCCAACATGGAAGTAATAGATTGGAAAATCATTTTCGAGGCCAAGACAACGGAGGAGATGCTAATGACTTTAGAGGAGAAGACGTTAGAAATTGTGGAAAAACATGTCCCAAAATTACAACAAAGAGGAAAGAGAAGCAGATTCGAGAGACAAAAGAGGACATTGTTCCGAAAGAGAAAAAGAATGACTGCAAAATTAAGTAACTAAAGATAACATCATCAAAAAAATATTAAATGATAAACTGCAAAGTATCGATGACGTCATACAAGAACTAATTGAGAAACATACAGAAAAAGATGATGATGACGCTATAGAAGCGATAAAGGCTAACTCAAAGTACTTCTATAATTTCGCGAAAAGAAAGTCGAAAAACCCTGCGACTATCGGACCTTTAAAAAACGAGAACAGTGCTTTAGCTGATGATCTAACAGAAGTATCTGAAAATTAAGAGCTCAGTACGAATCATCTTTCAGTATCCCAAAAAACTGACAAACTGATATGCGATAGAAACGCGTTCTTTGAAGAAAAACTACAAGGGGAAAGTATAACGGACTCGACTTTACGACGGATGATATTACACAAGCCATAGCGAAACTAAAAACACACTCAGCTGCAGGACCGGATAAATGGAATGCCACACTGATCAAAAATTGCAAGAATGCAATCGCTGAGCCCCTATATTGGATATGGAGACGATCACTAGACACGGGAGAAATACCGGGCATCCTGAAGAGCGCGAACATAGTCCCACTATATAAAGGAGGAGATCGATCCGAGGCCAAAAACTATAGGCCAGTGTCGCTTATATCTCATCTCAGTAAAATATTTGAAAGAATAGTTAGACATAAAATGTATGGCTTTTTGGAAACTCAAAAAATTAAATGATAACCAACAGGGTTTCGGTCAGGCAGATCATGCCTGTCACAACTAATAGAACACTATTAATGAAAACTATGATGTACTATACACAGACTTTGCCAAAGCGTTCGACAAGTGTGACCATGGAATCATAATACATAAACTGAAATATATGGAAATAACAGGAAAAGTAGGGAAATGGATATCTAATTTCCTTAGTGAGCGGCGGCAAGTCGTTACAGTACAAGGAGTATCTTCATCAAAATCAGAGGTCCACAGTTCAGTACCACAAGGAACAGTATTAGCTCCACTACTCTTCATAATCATGCTAACTGACATAGATGAGGACGTTACCAGAAACAACACAGTAACGTCATTTGCGGATGACACAAAGATCAGTAGAAAAATAAGAAACCCAGAAGATATAGGATCTCTACAAACCGACATGAACAGAATCTACAAGTGGACGGAAAACAATATGAAGTTTAACACCGAGAAATTTCAGCTGTTACGGTACGGAAAAAGAGAAGACCTAAAATCCATGGAATATTATCCTCCAAATGGGCAGGAAATTCAGAGAAATTCTAGAGCAAAAGATTTAGGGGTTGTAATGACTGATGATGCGAAATTTGAAACACAAAATAAGATAGCAGTAAACAGAGCAAAGGAAATAACGGGGCAGATATTGAGAACCTTTAAACGAAGGGATAGGAATATAATAATTCCTCTACTGAAAACCCTGATCATACCCAAATTGGAATACTGTTCGGTCCTAACATTCCCATATAAAAAAGAAGACATTAGACAGCTGGAAGGGATTCAGAGAAGCTTCACAACCAAGATCAGTGGGTGCAAAGAACTAAATTACTGGGAAAGGTTACGCGAACTAGACCTATATTCACTGGAAAGGAGAAGAGAGAGATACACTATTATTTACACTTGGAAAATAATGGAGAAACTAGTCCCTAATCTTACTCTGAACCCTGTAACTCCTCAAACAACGGTGGAAAGTAGAAAAAGAAGACTGTGTCGACAGTGTGTCGTGTTCCCAAATTAAAGGCGAGGCAGGGAACATCCTTAACTTTGAAAGAAAATAGTTTTGTTGGGAGAGGACCAAAACTGTTTAATCAGCTGCCCAAAGACCTAAGACACACGAAGGGAGTTGCAGTGGACATCTTCAAAAGAAGATTAGACGCCTGGCTCAGAACAATCCCCGATGAGCCGGGCGTACCTGGCTATGTGAGGTGGAGAGCACAAGAAACCAACTCACTACTTCACCAGGCCAACTCGAGAGGAGGGGCAACAAGCTTGACCTTCGCGAAATGAGGAATCATCGCGCGGAACCTTGGTAAGGTAAGGTAAGGTGTATATATAAGGGCATTCGTATTTCATGGTTAAAAAAAGATTTTCTACATAATCCTTGTTACTTTCAAAGTTTCAAATAGCGGACATTGTGAATTTACTTTCAAAACTTCATCACCACAAATTTATAGTTATTTTTGACAGGTTTTTTAAACTTTTACGTCAGTTTTTATAAAATTCATATAATAACGAATCATTAAAAAACATGAATTCTTAAACTGGTTAATTATCTTTGATCATCGCTCAAAACACAAAGTCGGTTGACCGAATTCTTGAGAAGCTTTCCTTTGGTTTTTTTTAAATCGAGTCCAACAACAGTTTATCTCAAGTGTTGTGATTAAACACGTGTTGTACTGAGTTCGCGATAAAGGATGCTAATATTCGGGGACCCCGACCACTAAGCGCGTAGACAGTGTCCATAACAGTCGTGGGAGAGGTACAGTGGTCTAAGGTGACCAGCTGGCTTGATTCATACAATTCGTTATCATTTACGTCTTACATAAAGAGAATTCTTTACGCCATGACGTCATCGGGCACCCTTTGGCATTGATCGGGCACTGTTTAACGTGTGAAGTATTATTGTTACAATGTCTTCGTTACAAGTGATAATGAACAGGTGTTGAGCACAAATTTTCTCGAATTATATTTATTCCATTTACGCTATGGGTCACCCGAACCCGAGTATTGACAGGGTGAGTGGCCGGCCAAACCTAACCCAGGAGACAGCAGCTGGGACCGAACCCAGAATCATACCACCCAAACTTCGACACTGAGACCACCTACTGTAGCTACGGGAGCTTACTCGACTTATTTAAATTTTAAAAAATATATTTGTTTTAATTATTATTATTTAGGGCGTTTCGATAATAATAATAATGACAATGACAATAATGACAATAATGACAATGTGAGATTCAGATGCTATAAAAAAATACCAATTTTTCCCACTCATTTTTTAACTTTTACTCCAAAATATTTTTTCACTTCTGTAGGTTTTGAGAGGTGCAAAAATAGAAGGGCTGGCATCCCCCTTTGTGCTCGCGTTTTGACAACTCTCCTCATCAATCATCGTCAGACTTCCTTTTCTTTTCAAGCGATATTATCATCCTTTGATAAAGAGAGAGAGAGAGAGAGAGAGAGAGAGAGAGAGAGAGAGAGAGAGAGAGGCTACGCTAAAAATTATGTCAGCTCCTATCTTGTGCTATCTTTACTATCCATTAGGTTCTGCCTTTGGAACGAGATATTCGTTGAAGGTCTAATAAAAGTCACTTTAGTCCTTCATGATCGTGTCAGACGGACTTAGCATAACACTAAATCCGTGTCAGTTTCTGTTAAATTAAGTTAAATTAGAGCAGGTTAGGTTAGCTTAGATTTTGGCAATCTCAAAGTAGGAGATTATTGAAGCTTTAGGTTTCGTGGGACGTTCAAATGCGTTGATCTCTATTTACTTGATAAACTTTGCCACGTTCAGAAAACAAACCCCAGCTCTTAGTTTCATGTTTAGGTTCCTCGTAATTTGTTTCTTTCAGGATGTAATTAAAGAGTTCTCTGATGGTAGAATGAGAAGAATTGGCTTCAGTGTGAAAGATATTCCATGTCTTAAAAACCTTCAGTTT